>JAZAYU010000127.1:1519366-1562792 GCA_038501625.1 Corbicula japonica
ATTTTTTTTCAATATTGAAACAAAATTGTGAGGATTTTAATTGGACAAGTTTTAATGTTGCAATGGGATGCATTTTATTTTGAAAGCAGAATAACTGTGATAACAAAATACTAGTAAGTAAATACATTATTATTATTATTATATGTTATTTCACTTTTTTGAGCGTCTTTCGTAATCTCCGCTAGTATGTAGTTCTACATCCAGGCCCAAGATTATACAATAAAATATATTATTGAATGGAAACCAGTCTTAAATCTCAAGTATCTGATTCCCTGAAATGGAGACGTGTTTTTTAGCCAATCAGATCCTTGAGATTTCAGACTGGTTTCAAAGCTCAGTTTTAAAATCTTCAGCTCAGGTCCAAAGGTAATAAAACTAAGAAATGAGAACAGTGTCAGACATTAGCAGTTTATTTAGCGGAGCAGTCTTGGCAAATTGGAAAGTTGAGATCGTTCAGTTTTATAATCTTGGAGCCAGGTGGGCGTAATTCATTACTGCCGTCCTCTTGTACACCTTGGAAAGCTGAATTAAATAAAGGAAATGCACGATGCTTTTAAACAATTTAAATAATGAAAACTTCAAGTACGCACACTCTGTCCCAAGGTTATAAAACTGAGAATGGAAAGCAGCCTCAAATCTCAAGGATCTGATTGGCTGAAATGGCAACTGGTTCTGATTGGCTGAAATGGCAACTGGTTGCCATTTCAGCCAATCAGATGCTTGAGATTTGAGACTGGTTTTAAAACTCAATTTTATAATCTTCAGCCCCTACTGACATCGTTTTGTCCTGTCGATCTAACAATCAACCATTTACACAATATAATGTTTTTCACGTGTGCGACCAGTGTTGATCCAGATTCCTAAACATCCATGTCATTTCAGCCAATCAGGACTGAAGGTTTTAAAGCTGAGATTAGAAACCAGTCTCAAATCTCAAGGATCTGATTGGCTAAAATGGCGACCAGTCGCCATTTCAGCCAATCAGATGCTTGAGATTTGAGACTGGTTTCCATGCTCAGTTTTATAACCTTGGGCACAGATGCTAGAGATTTGAGACTGGTTTTAAATCTCAGTTTTATAATCTTCAGCCCAGATACACGAGTCTTAAGTGTTTGTTGCCGTCCAGTCAAACATGTATACTCATGGACAAAAGTCTTGTCCGGTATTGTTTTCCATTATATCTTTTAAACGCGTGATATTAAAGAAGCCAATTTTAACACATTACTCTTGCGGCATTTTTTTGGTATCGATGGAAAGAGGACATTTTTATACGTCCAATAAAAAAAGAATTTTGGAATTTTAGCCAGTACTGCCTGTAGAATAGTGTGTTGAAAATGGGAATAAAAAAACTAAAATCTTCCTACCGGACAAGACTTTTGTCCATTAGCATATGTAATCGTTTTGACTAGCCAAGCCTAGAGTCTACAAACCAAAGGACAACACATTCTACCCTTGCTCGATTCTGTCTACTCAGTCTAAACTTCAAGTAGGCAATGGAAGCTCACTACGTCACTTTTTCATCCCGATAGCCAAGTAGTCAACAAGCAATTCTCAACCCTTATACTAGAAGTAAAGTATCCAGGGGCAATAACTCAAACCTAATACTAGTAGTAATGTATTCAGGGACAATAACTCAATCCTAATACTAGTAGTAAAGTATTCAGGGACAATAACACATACCTAATACTAGTAGTAATGTATTCAGGGACAATAACTCAATCCTAATACTAGTAGTAATGTATTCAGGGACAATAACTCAATCCTAATACTAGTAGTAAAGTATTCAGGGACAATAACACATACCTAATACTAGTAGTAATGTATTCAGGGTCAATAACTCAAACCTAATACTAGTGGTAATGTATTCAGGGGCAATAACTCAAACCTAATACTAGTAGTAAAGTATTCAGGGGCAATAACTCAAACCTAATACTAGTAGTAAAGTATTCAGGGACAATAACTCAATATAATACTAGTAGTTATTAAATATTCAGGGGCAAAACTCTGTTGCTGTTTGTTTATTTTAAGTCAACACCCAGTGAGTCTACTATATTTAAACCATCCACTTTTTAAAATCGTTAAGATTAGTAAAATGGCTTATAGAGAATGCTTATGTAAATGTTTTATATTTCTTGCAGCCTTAAATAGAAACAGCATTAAATACTATAAAAAGCAACTGCTTTGTTTCAAAGTGCTATCGTTCTTAATTTCCGACGACTCTGGTTTTCTGATACATCTCTCTAAATTGTATTTCCAAAAATAACTCATTTGCATTGTAATGGCCACTTAGATATTAATATGTCATACATGCCAGCATTATTTTCCTGTTTGGAATATGATTTGTAAAGTTAGAACATATGGCAAATGTAACATCGAAAAGACACTAATATAAACCGTAGACAAGAGTGAAAATATTTGGCATTGTCATCAACATAACGCGGTGCGTACGCACTCTTCATGACGTCGGCAATTTTTTCTCTATTGCTTTATTTTCTAAAATATTTTTGTAAACTTGAATTAAAATAAGAATTACATTTGAAATGGAATTCATGCCATCCTTACTGTCAGTGACTTTCGCGTTATTTTACCCTGACATGTTGCGCGTGTGTGTATGTGTTATTTTATTTAGATTTGTTCTCTGGTTTGTTCTCTATTATTTTGTTTTGTTCTTCGCAATAACTTGAAGTTTATGTACAAATGGATGATTTTAGCTGACAGATATCATAGGTGGAACGTTTGAATGTTATACCCTCAAGGCAAACAGTTGCCTAGCAGGGTCGGATGCAAATATTACCAAAAAGATGGTTTGTTTAGGACAGTCTTATGGCAGTTACATGATATTTTCTAACTCTCTGGTCAAAACCCAATGTAAATTAAATATTGCTGCCCCAAATTGGGGTTTGAGCAACCCTACAGAACCCCGCTGGATCCGCGCCTGCCTTGATTAGTGGTGGGTGCTTGTAAATTGCTAGTAGCTTAGCACTAACCCTATCAATGAGTTGCAGCGACAATGTTGTCAGTCTTGAAAATTAGAACCGCATTCATATAGACTCTATGTTTTGAGAATGAACACTAGTCTCGAAACGTTGGCGTATGATTGGTTAGTAGGTTTAAACGTTTAGAATTTAACCAATCGAATGCTTAACATCCGAGACTAATCTTAAACCTCAGAATTACTCTAAAGACCTCGAAATTCAATATGTAATCAAAGGCAAAACTGACAACCCACTAGAGACCGGTCCTCGATCATGGGCAACTGGCTGGTCTTGCTAAAGACCGGCCCTCTATCCTAAGCATCTGACTTGTTTAATTAGTGACCAGCAATGAATCCCCAATAGTGGGTAGCCATCTAGGTTGACTGAAAACCAGTTTCCGATCCCGAACATCCTGTTTGATTTATTACATGCAATGTACAAGATCAAACGATAATTACCTAAAACGGTTTTATCTTGATTTTGTGGGTTGTTAACTCCTGTATGACTATTACGGAGATAACACCAAATGACCAATTATAGTTTACAATGTTACGATTGGTGCCAATCTCAATGTGAGATATTGGGCTATGTACTTGTGATTTCAGGATATATTTCAGTATTGAATAATGTTACTGAATGTTGATGAATGTCCATTAAGTGTTCTGTCACTAGGTGTCTTGTGCAATTCGACGCAGTGTGGACTAGTAATTTCGAAGCATTGTGGCCTACCGAGTTCGACTTATTGTGGACTAGCAATTTCGGAGAATGGCAAAATGGCTATGAGATCAGAAATGACATAAAATGCAAGTTGGTAAAGCAAATTGCAAAGTCATTGTGCACTCGCAACACTCTAAATATTTACTTTGGCATCAAAGCAGTGTGCATTAAAGGGTAGTTCTTAAGTAAAAATGTCTCCGACTTGCTGACCACAGATCGAGGACTTGGCGCAATACTGTTTCCAAGGTTATAAAACTGAGCATGGAAACCAGTCTCAAATATCAAGCATCTGATTGGCTGAAATGGCGACCAGTCGCCATTTCAGCCAATCAGATACTTGAGATTTGAGACTGGTTTCCAATCTCAGCTTTATAACCTTCAACCCTGATCTTGCTCACACAGAATTTTGAAGGAGATGGTCCAGTTTTCTGCCAACTCTTATACATGATAGCTGGTTAACGGTAGTGGACCGAGAGGTGTGGGGGTGGGGGGGGGGGGGGTGGGGGTGGGGCTTGTTCATTACTGCAGATCAGATATTTGTTCTCGCTCGGACATCCTAGAATATACAATGTTCTTTTCGATTCGATTCGGCTACCCCGACAATGTTACCAGACTCCATTCGGCGATCCACAATTCAACGTTGAATTTACTTTTCTAAAGTAAAAAAATATTAAGTTGTGTCCGGCCGATATAAAATAAGGGGAAAATTGCAACATGCTTAAAAACTTTATTTAACAACACGATGGGCAATATATAACAGATGAATGACTTAATTAAGATGCTGTTGTTGTGAACAATGCTTTTAAACAACAAGTCCAGTCGTACCTAACTATCACAGGTGTAGCAAATAGTGTTTTATGAGCCTAATTATTTTATTTACCTTATATAGTATGCTCATCGTCAAGCATGTCTGACTCACTCCGCGACACACGAAAAGGCTGTTCCATAAACAACGAAATAACTCAGTTTCAATTAAGTCCAATAAAAGAAAATCAATATTAATGGCATCTTATGGGCCCTAGATAATAAAATTGAGATTGGAGACCAGTCTCAAATCTCAAGCATCATGTTTGATTTAGTTTTAGGATATTAGGCCCTGATTAAAATGCACATTTTCACGTGTCCCTGTAACGGTCAGCCTTACAAATATGTCTTTTTCGGTGCCCAAGGTTATAAAACTGAGCATGGAAACCAGTCTAAAATCTCAAGCATCTGATTGGCTGAAATGGCGACCAGTCGTCATTTCAGCCAATCAGATGCTTGAGATCTGAGACTGGTTTCCAATATCAGTTTTATAACCTTCAGCCCGGATGTCCACTCTCCTCATAAAATCATAGGGATCCAGGATGTCAGAGGGGCGCACGTTTGAGGCGCAACTAACAAAGTATACGTCCAATCGAAAGTAACCTAAAATACATCGTTTAAGGTAGTTGGTGAATGAGGTCGTTTCCAAAGGTGCAATCGTTATTTTCATTAAAAAATAGATAATTCTGGTTTATTGTATTCATAGTTCTTCTCTGATATTGAAATTGAAATTTTTGAGGGGCGCTCACCGCTCTGAAAGTAACGCTTAGTGGAACGGAAATGCCTGAAGGGAAAGACCCGTATATCAAGTTTCAGGCTTATACGTCACACATCGAACTTGCTATGTCAGCTTTGCATGGGGTTTTCACGCGAAATTAAAAAGCCCAAGAGACGCCAAATAGTAACTTTTTACGTTACTTTGACGCCATAACGCTCAATACAGTAGCATTGTAATTTCGGCGTTCCATATAAAATCACGCAATTTTTTAATTAAAGGTGTTTCTAATTGTATAATTGCAGGTATGCCTGACTGTATGCCTTTGACTTCTATGACATCATTAACCCTGGAGGCAATAGCAGGAAGGGAAGAAGACGCTGTAGTCGTCGACTACATTCTCAAAGGTAACGCACATTATAGTGAAAAAGTCCAACCTCACGTTGCTAAGCGGTTGAGACCGTTCCACCGTATAATTAAATCACAGGCTCCTTACTAGCCTGGATTCCAGGCTACCAAGTATTTCGTTTTCTTCAATTTTTAACTATTTATCTTAAGCCAGTCTACATCATTCTCAGAACTTAAGTGGCTACAATAAACATTTTGTTATGATGCAGAAAAATATAAAAAGACAAACAAACTTATTATCAGACTAGTGGCTAGTCTAGCTCCTCGCCGCTGTGGGTTCGATTTCTTTAACATTCGCTAGCGATGGTTTTACCCAAGGTAAGCTTGCGCTTGGAATAATATTGGGTTGGTTACCTGGGGTTTTGGCCTCAACAAAGAGAACGCCTTGTGATAGAAGAGAACTCTTAAAAACGAAAAATTTAACTTATTATTACATTTGTGTATTATTATCACGAAATCACGAAACAACAATATCGAAAACGCGATTACACCGAACACGTTTTTGCAAGTTGCATTTATTAAATGTCGCGTGATCGTCATCGTACTGCCGGTTTATCGTCATCGTGCTGTCGCTTTCCGGTGCCCATGCGCGTAAAATGACAAAATATGAAACGTTGCGAATTAAGAGTCCCCCCCGAAGACCTGTATAAATATATAATATATAGGTCTTTGTCTCCCCACAGCAAAACCTACCTCACCGGACAGTCGACCCCCAGAAAACCAATAAGTCTTGATAGGATCTTCAGCAGGGCGATATATTATTTATTTTACACTTAATTAATGGTCCACTACAATCCTCCTTGCACGTTCATCGATGAAAACAAAATTATCAAAATTTCAATAACGTCAAAATGAAACTTTGCCCTCATGTAATCTTTATAAGTGTATCTCCATTTTACTTATAGAAAGAACAGTTAGAATAGTAAAGAAAAAAGCTCGACCTAAAAATTCTCTTATGGAAAAAGTCTTGTCCGGTATGATTTTCCATGAGACCTTTTTAAATTCGTGAAATCCAAAAATGCCATTTCTTTACCGGCATAAATTTGGTATCTATTAAAAGAGGACATTTAGATGCATTCAACAAAAATAATTTACAATTTGAGCCAGTACTGCTGGAGGAGTAATTGGTGTGCGATATGTTCCAATCTTCCTGTCGGACAAGAATTTTGTCCATTTTACAGAAACCAAGCATTACAAAACATTATTTAAAATTCTTACAGCAGTGTAATGATACTGACAAGAAAATGTTGTGTACTTTGTAAAGAACTTTCAACTAGAAATCAACGTCTGTCACCCGTTTACGCGACCAGGAAGCGACCGCTAAATCGAAGGTCAAACACTCATTTACTAATATCTCATAAATTTTAAATATGTAAGTCACAAGGACACAAGATATTTTTGTGAGTACCATGTAACTCATGTGGGCATTAAATGATGTTTTTGTAAATTTATGTATATAGAAGTTTAGGGAATTTTCAGATCTCGCTATTTTTTCTTTACTGTTCTAACGTGTATTACCATATACAAAATTAAGATACATTAGTAAAATTCATTTATGCAAAGTTTTATTGAACGGCATTTTGCCGTTATTAAGAGTTTAATTATTTCTTTTTTTATCGATGAACGTGAAAGGATTGTAGTGGACCCAAAAGCCAAAACTCGATAAAATAATATCGTGCTCTGCTTATCGCGTCAAAAGATTAAACTAAAATAGTATGGATGTGGGGTAAAGAGTCTGTTTTTAATTAATAAATATGTTTAACTATTTTATTTTTTTAAAGCGTGCACCCTTAATTTTCTGCTTTGCGGGTTGTAGTTAAACAAGGCTGGGGAGGCCAGGGAGTGGGTTTGTTTGCTCAAAAATGTTCATTTTAGAGTTGAGCACCTCCAGCCGTTTTTTCTTTTGTTTTCTTTCCGGATTTGTTTTTAAGTTATTAAATCCATATGTTACCATACTATAATTAACCTGTGGAGGAACAGATTATTTCGTGAATGTGTAGACCCAGATTACTGGAGTGATAGCCGGATACATAGTTAATTAATCATAAACAAGTGGAAATAAAAGCGTGTAAAAACGCAAAATCAATTAGAATATAGATGATACATACTTCAATTTTACGAAATTATTTAAACAAATGAATATCGGATATTAGTAATTTTGCAAAGGAATTGCAGAGTATACTGCGTGTTACCTTGGTCATTTTTAAAAATTAAGCTTTTTTTACACTTTTTATGTCCACATGCTTAGCATTTAAATTAATGTAAGAATGTCTTCAGCATATTTGAAACTGAATAATTCTTGTTCTTTTGTGTGCTTTCTTTTACCAGAGAAGTACTTGAAAGCAAATCAAATTTGATGGTCAGTTTGTTTCCTCCCTTACGGGGCACTTAATCCGGATGACGTATAGTTATGGCAGATTTTTTTGTTTTAAAACCAATAAAGTAATACAGAAATGTAAATAGTTATTGTAAAATAAAAAGAATGATAAGTTTATAAATCCATTTTAAAAATAAGGTAAAATGGTGTTCAAACCAATGAATTTAGTTCAGTCATATTGAAGTCAGAATATTATATACGCATTAGTGTTTATTTTACCTCAGTAAATTTAGTGTTTTGACTGGATCATAAAAATAAAAACAATGAAAATATAAGCAGAAAATTGTTTTTATTATTCAAATATCTTCCAACATTGGATGTCTTTTAAAATCACTTTTAGATGATTAGAATAATGTCTCTCCATTCAAAATCTTCTGGAAAAATGACACTTCACATTTTCAATTGTTTATCAAACATTTTTTATAACACAGGATGGCTTTAAAATCCCTTTTATATGCTCGGAATAAAGTCTCTCCATTCAAAATCTTCTGGAATAATGGTTCTTCGAATTGCCGACATCCTGAAAACTATCATTTTCGCTCACAAACGGTAATTCTGAAACACAATCAAAATTACACTATTTTTTTTATAAAAGTTCTTCAGCGGTCTGTAACCACATATAACACGATCATTTGCTACGGTACACATCTACAGATTGTTTCCCTTAGTTCAGAAACTCCAAATCTTAACAACCTTTAGAAAAGTATGTATATCAGACTTAAAAAGGGCAATTTTTATAAACAATATAAACAACATTGTTTTCTTCTATTTTATTAGAAAATAGGCACAAATGTGTAGGATGGAATTGCCTTTAAACTTGCAACAATCTTCAAAATGCATTTCATGTGTGAAGTGATGAATATGTCATACTTTAAGTCAGAAAGTACCAGCAGATTAAATGGATTGATAAAATATGAACGCCTTCATGACATTTTAAGTTTACTATTGACCAATGCAAGCACTTACATTTAAGTCAGAAACACCCTTCTGGTGGTATTTTCTCCCCTTCTGCTCTTTCTGTTGGTGTCTTCTCCCTTCCGGGTGGTGTCTTCCCTCTTCTGGTGGTGTCTCCCCCCTTCTGGTGGTCTCTTCTCCCTTCTGGCGGTGTCTTCTCCCCTTTCTGCCCCTTCAAGTGGTGTCTTTCTGCAGCATATTTTCTGTGTTTAGCAGTTTTTCCTGTTTTCATCAGTTGAAATATTTTCAAACCTTTTACTCCTTAGTAAATTAAATACTCCATTATGTGAAGTAAAAATAAAACATATAAAAATGTTTCCCATGTTACTGTTGTGCATTTTTTTCAGTCACAGTTACTGTTTCTATTAAATATTCTTAGACTTAAAAATTTCCACAGCAGGCCTATTAAGACTAAATTATCCGAAACAGGATGTTCATACTAGTTCTACCGTGTCACATGGAATGTTTTTCTATCTCCAATGTAAACCCTTCTGCTTTCTATCGACGGCAATCCTGTGCCCAAGATCATTTAACTAAATCTGGAGATCAGTCTCAAATCTCAAGGATCTGATTGGCTGAAATGGCGACCAGTCGCCATTTCAGCCAATCAGATCCTTGAGATTTGAGACTGATCTCAAAACTTAGTTTTATGATCTTGGGCCCTGTACTCCATTGATATAGTTTTTATCTTTTTATGCATGTGAGGTAATTGTAGATCTAGATCTGCTTGCACTGTTTACCCAAGGGATAAAAGCCATATCACAAGAATCCCATACATCTGAGCTGCATCAATTTAAATGAGTTTACAGGATGTTGTATGTCATCCTTTAAGTCAAAAATGACTACCTGATTAAACAGATTGATGAAATATGAATGGCTTCATATGATATTAACTGTTTACTAATGACCGATACAAGCACTTACATTGAGATCTGAAACATCCTCTTCTTGTGGCGTCTTCATTTCTTCTTATGGTGTCTTCTCTTCTGGTGGTGTCTTCCCCTCTTCTGGTGGTGTCTTCCCCTCTTCTGGTGTCTCAAGCCTTTTAGTTTCTTAGTAAAGGGTTTTAAAATGTTTTTATTAACTATTATGTCTTTTGTCCAAATGCCATTTCTGTTTCTATTCTAAATTCAACTTAAAAAATCCGCTGCAGAAAATAGCCAATTAAGACCAAATTATATGAAATTGCACGTTCGTACGAGTTCTAGCATGTCATATTAAATATTTTTATATCCAATGTGTAAATCCTACTACTACTATTTTCAATTGACGGTCAGTATACGTAACCTTTTACTCAATTTATATAAAATTTACTGTTTACTACTGACCAATTCCAGCACTTACATCAAGATCAAAAACCACTTCTGGTGGTGTCTTCCCCCCTTCTGGTGGTGTCTTCTCTTCTAGTGGCGTCATCCCCTCCTCTGTTAGTGTCTTCACCCCTTCTGTTAGTGTCTTGCCCCTTTTGTTGTGTCTTGCCCTTTCTGTAAGTGTCTTGTCCATTATGTTAGTTTCTTGTTCCCTTCTGTTAGTGTCTTACCCTCTTAGTGTCTTCCTCCCTTTTGTCAGTGTCTTCCTCTTCTGTTCTTGTTTTGCCCCTTCTGCTAGTGCCATGTCCCTTCTGTTCGTGCCTTTCCCATTCTGTTAGTGGCTTGCCCTCTTCCACAAGTGTCTTGTCCTTAGTGTTTCCCTCTCTTCTGTTCGTGTATTGTTTCTTCTCCTAGTGTCTTCCTCCCTCTGTTAGTGTCTTGTCTTCTGTTAGTGTCTTTCGCCTTCTTTTGGTATCTTGCCCTCTTTTGTTTGTGTCTTCCCCCTTCTGTTACTGTTTTGCCATCTTCTGTTAAGTGTCTTCCTTTTGTTAGTGTCTGCCACGGTACACAACACAATTATTTTGAATTTGTTCATTAGACCTCCATCTTGGGCTGAATTTGTTCATTCTACCTCCATCTGGGGCTGAATCTTGTGTTCAGGTTGTTTCCTGTAATTGTAAAACTCCAAATCTTAGCAACTTTTTGAAAAGTTATTACGAGTATATCCAACTTCAAAAAGACATTTTTATAAACACCATTGTTTTCTTTTGTATTAAGAGTGCAACATAACTGCGCAGGATTGAATTGCGTTTAAACTTGCAACACTTTTAAAAATGCATTTCATGTGATTAGGAATGAATATAAATCATACGTAACCCGTTACCGATGTCATGCAGTGATTGTTACGTATATCAGGGCTATCCGATCAACCTTTTTGGGGTTGTTCCGGTTAGCTCAATCGATAGCGTCGCAGGAATTGCAGGGCTAGGCGCTGTCGCCGTGACGGTGCGGGTTCGCTCCCAGCTAGAGGCTCTATCATTTGAAATTCACAGTAGCGCTATTTGTGCAGTGTGGCGGCCGTAAAATGTCTCCCCGTACATATAGTCAGTACTGTTATCTGTAAAATAACCCGTTACCGATGTCATGCAGTGATTGTTACGTATATCAGGGCTATCCGATCAACCTTTTTGGGGGTTGTTCCGGTTAGCTCAATCGATTGCGTCGCAGGAATTGCAGGGCTAGGCGCTGTCGCCGTGACGGTGCGGGTTCGCTCCCAGCTAGAGGCTCTATCATTTGAAATTCACAGTAGCGCTATTTGTGCAGTGTGGCGGCCGTAAAAAGTCTCCCCGTACATATAGAAAGTACTGTTATCTGTAAAATAACCCGTTACCGATGTCATGAAGTGAGTATATCAGGGCTATCCGATCAACCTTTTTTGGGGTTGTCCCTGTTAGCTCAATCGGTTGCGTCGCAGCAATTGCAGGGCTAGGCGCTGTCGCTGTGTCGGTGCGGGTTCGCTCCCAGCTAGAGGCTCTATCATTTGAAATTCGCAGTAGCGCTATTTGTGCAGTGTGACGGCCGTAAAAAGTCTCCCCGTACATATAGTCAGTACTGTTATCTGTAAAATAACCCGTTACCGATGTTATTGCCAAAGCATTGTAAAATGTTTAATGCAAATCAATTTTCGTATTCGTATTCGTATTCGATGTCATGCAGTGATTGTTACGTATATCAGGGCTATCCGATCAACCGATTTGGGGTTGTCCCGGTTAGCTCAATTGGTTGCGTCGCAGGAATTGCAGGGCTAGGCGGTGTCGCCGTGACGGTGCGGGTTCGCTCCCAGCTAGAGGCACTATCATTTGTAAGTCAAAAACTACTTCAAGATTAGGCAGGTTGATTATATTATGAATGGTTATGTATGAAATTTAT
Source organism: Corbicula japonica (assembly GCA_038501625.1). Taxonomy (NCBI): domain Eukaryota; kingdom Metazoa; phylum Mollusca; class Bivalvia; order Venerida; family Cyrenidae; genus Corbicula; species Corbicula japonica. The sequence goes on from JAZAYU010000127.1 coordinate 1,531,556, forward strand.
TGTTTACTAATAGCCAATACAAGTACTTACATTAAGATCAGCAACTCCCTTGTGGTGGTGTCTTCCTAAAGCATTATTTTCTGTTTTCAGCACATTTTCCGGTGTCATCGGCTGAAATACACCCAACAACTTTTCTAAGAATACACATTCGTATCGGGGCATTACTTGCTTGACACTTGAGATTTTGCTCTGAAACTTGCAATAAACATGCAATAAATATTAACTGAGTAAAACAAATATTCTAAATGACAGACAAATGACTGCCCACAATCATTTAGAATACTGGCACCCACAGAATACAAATTCACAACATCAGTCAAAAAACGCGTAATACCACCATCATTTCATGGAGGTAATGCAGTTCTGAACGACACTTTGGGAAATCCGAGCCCATTTCGTAAGCGCCTTCCAACTTCAGACCACAGCCAGATTAAAATTGCTTGAAGGTGTGGAAGGACAACCGGAAAAAGGACTTGTCGCAGATATTCCTCAGAATTTAAGTTTCCTTGGTTTAGAACTGCTGTAGTCTTCAAAAGGCACGTGCATTATGGAAGTTGATAACTAAACAATGTAAAATAAAGACTTTACTGTCATATGATAGGTATAACAGTTGCAATTCCGTTCTTACAAATATGAAAAATGTCGCGAGGAAAATAGTGTATACTTAGAAAAGTTGTTAAGTGTATATTCAAACGTTCAATTTCTTAGTAAATTAATTATTACAAAAGTAAAACAGCTTCATGTATCAAATTGAATTTTATGCATTAACTTAAGCATATAAGATAGTCCTGTTGTTTATACACACATATCATGTTTGGTTGAGTGCAAGCAAACCAGATTTACATCAATCATAAAACGGCAAAATTTAAGGAATGGTGGAGCAACTACAAATATTTGAGAAAAAGCGGTAAGCAGAAAGATGCTGGGGGAAAACAAACCTCAATCAAGTATAAAACAAACAACAAATTTCGCCTCTTCTTTCTGTATCTGTTACAGCTGTTATCTGAAAAACACTAAAACGAACTAAAACTAAACTGTGTAAAAACATGAAATAAATACAAAACCAAAGCAAAAAATAAGATTTTAGAACGAGAAAGTAATGAAAAAGATGCTAGTGAAACCTTAAATAAAAGAACAAAGGAAGAAAACGAATATACTTTCAATTTAAAGTTGACTGCGTCTCTTCTTTCTCTACCTATTGCATCTGTTATCTGAAAAACACTTAAACGAACTGAACAGTGTTAGAAAAGGAAATAAATACAAAACCTTTGCAAAAGTATAAATCCTTTAGCCAAACCTTAATGAGAAAAAAGATGCTGGGGGAAACTCAACCTTAGCAAACAAAAAGAAAACAAATATACTTTCCATTTAAAGTTTGACTGCGCCTCTTCTTTCTGTATCTGTTGCATCTATAATCTGAAAAAAAAACACTAAAATGAACTGAACAGTGTTAGAAAAGGAAATAAATACAAAACCTTTGCAAAGTATAAATACTTTCGACAAAACATAATGAGAAAAAAAAGATGCTGGGAAAACTAAACCTTAACAAACAAAACGAAGAAAACAAATATACTTTCCATCTATAGTATGACTGCGCCTCTTCTTTCTGTATCTGTTGCATCTATAATCTGAAAAACACTAAAAAGAACTGAACAGTGTTAGAAAAGGAAATAAATACAAAACCTTTGCAAAAGTATAAATACTTTAGAAAAAAATAATGAGAAAAAAAGCTGGGGAAAACTCAACCTTAACCACAAAAAGTAAACCAATATACTTTCCATTTAAAGTTTGACTGCGCCTCTTCTTTATGTATCTATTGCATCTGTAATCTGAAAAACACTAAAAAGAACTGAACAGTGTTAGAAAAGGAAATAAATACAAAACCTTTGCAAAATGTTAGAGATTTTAGACAAAAATAATAAAAAAGATGCTGGGGAAAGCTTAAACAATAACAAAGAAAAATAAAAAAAACACAAAGGAAGAAAACAAATATACTGTCCATTTAAAGTTTGAATGCGCCTCTTCTTTCTGTATCTGTTGCATCTTTTATCTGAAAAAAACACTAAAAAGAACTGAACAGTGTTAGAGAAGGAAATAAATACAAAACCTTTGCAAAAGTATAAATATTTTAGAAAAAAACAACAACAAAAAGGCGCTGGGAAAACTAAACCTTAACAAACAAAAAGAAAAAAGAAAACAAATATACTTTCCATTTAAAGTTTGACTGCGCCTCTTCTTACTGTATCTTTTGCATCTGTTGTCTGAAAAACACTTAAAAGAACTGAACAGTGTTAGAAAAGGAAATAAATACAAAACCTTGCAAAAGTATAAATATTTTAGAAAAAAAGATGCTGGGGAAAACTAAACCTTAACAAACAAAAAGAAAAAATTAAACAAATATACTTTCCATTTAAAGTTTGAATGCGCCTCTTTTTCTGTATATGTTGCATCTGTGATCTGAAAAACACTAACAAGAACTGAACGGTGTTAGAAAAGGAAATAAATATAAAACCTTTGCAACGTTTAAACATTTTAGAAAAAATAATAAAAAAGATGCTGGGGAAAACAAAACCTTAACAAACAAAAAGAAAAACAAAAACAAATTTACTTTTCCTTTAAAGTTTGACTGTGCCTCTTTTTTCTGTATCTGTTGCAACTGTGATCTGAAAAACACTAAAAAGAACTGAACAGTGTTCGAAAAGGAAATAAATACAAAACCTTTGCAAAAGTATAAACATTTTAGAAAAAAAAATGCTGGGGAAAACTAAACTTTAACAAACAAAAAGAAAACAAATATACTTTTCATTTAAAGTTTGATTGCGCCTCTTCTTTCTGTATCTATTGCATCTGTAATCTGAAAAACACTAAAAAGAACGGAACGGTGTTATTAAAGGAAATAAATACAAAACCTTTGCAAAGTATAAATACTTTCGACAAAACATAATGAGAAAAATGATGCTGGGGAAAACTAAACCTTAACAAACAAAAAGAAAAAAAAGAAAACAAAATTACTTTCCATTTAAAGTTTGACTGCGCCTCTTCTTACTGTATCTTTTGCATCTGTTGTCTGAAAAACACCAAAAGGAACTGAACAGTGTTAGAAAAGGAAATAAATACAAAACCTTTGCAAAAGTATAAATATTTTAGGAAAAAAAATACAAAAATGCACATAGCTCAAACAACCAACACAAGTGCATTTTACAGGTAAACGCATCATTTGCATCCTTTCACAAAACTGAATATCAACTACAATACGTTATTATGCTCCCCACCCCCCACCCCTCCCCTACGAAGAAGCGGGTATATTGCTTTGCCCATGTCGGTGGGTCCGTCAGTCAGTCCGTCGGATGTTCGGTCGGTCCGTGGACCACCTCTTGTCCGATCAATAACTAGACATCGCTTTGACGACATACATTCTTCATATCTGGTTTAGAGGTTGGTCATGATGAGTAGATAACCCCTACTGATTTGGAGGTCAGTATGTCAGATGTCAAGGTCAAAGTGGCCTTGAATACAAAAAAGTTTTCCAACCAATAACTAGGCAACGCTTTGACATACAGTCTTCATATATGGTATGGAGGTTGGTCAAGACCAGTAGAAGACACCTATTGATTTTCAGGTCAAAGGCTTTTAACACAAAAACCTTGTCCGCTCAATTACTATGAAATGCTTTACCTATGGCCCTCAAATTTGGTATAAAGGTTTGTTATCACTTGTAAAAGACCCATATTGACTTTGAGGTCAGTAGATCAAAGATCAAGGTCACTGTGACCTTCAAAACAAAAACCTTGTCCGATCCATAACTAGACAACGCTTTCATCTATGGTTCTCAAATTCGGTAGGTAAGTTTGTCATCACTTGTAGAAGACCCCAATTGATTTTCAGGTCAGTAGATCAAAGGTCAAGGAGACCTTCATTAAAAAAAAATTTATCACCATAACTAGATTTAGCGATCAAGAACAACTGTTAACTATCCATTTGTTTTTTTTGGGACATATATGTTTTACAAACATCTCTTGTTATAGTCAATTTAAGAAATTCGAGATACATGTAAATGATCCTCTTATGAATATCATGTCTGGTTTTGAAAACATTGCCTTTGCAACCGATATTCAATAAATTAAAATCTACATTGAAATGAAACAACAGCGTTTTTTATGAAATTTTAACTGATTTATTAATCAGAATAAATGTTAAATATCCTAATGCAGAACTGTGAATATTCAAATCGGATTGCAAGTTTGTGCAGTTTGATCGAGATTCGGCTCTAGATCCATTGGTTTATTTCTGATCAAGAAGCAGCCAGTGTGGACCCGGATCGGATGGAATGGATGTTTCCACGTTATCTACAACTATGACAGAAATTTGAGAAATACTTTATGCTGAATATCGGCATTTGGCATTTAATTGATCAGCTCTTTTAATAACAGACTATCTGTAGGAGCTTTGCCTTTTAGTGTTTAATTATAAATAACTAGATCAATTTGCAAATAGACCCTTTTCACAATGCTCCTTCGCAGAACAGTACGTCCGATTTTTATTGAAAACCTATATTTTAGCTAGAATAACTAATTTTACAGTTAAGCTGACTTGGCTTGCACTTTTTCATCTGCAAATGCTTTCTGCCATTTAATGTAATGAAACTATGTTCAAGATCATGGTTTTTGTGTAATCTTGTATGACCTTACAAAGAATTATTAAAATAATCATTTGAACAGAAATCTAAGATTCTGAACCGACTAAGCCTGAATTTCTTGTCAGGATGGCACCACTGGCTGTTGGTAAAATAATTACTGGAAAGCAAGGCCAGATAGTCACACCAAATAATGTAAACTGTGACAAAACAACAGGTTGTTATATGGAGAGTTGCTCCCTTAATGGAATGCACAATCATTAACCTTTGAGACATTGCCGGGTTGCTTTTTCTGTACCGGTGGTCATCACACGTTAATAACGAGAAGGTTGATATTACTAGCGATCCGTAAAATTTAATTTTAATTTGATGAAACCTTGTAGATGTGGACTTTTCGCGAACACTTTCATCAAATCAGCTGCTTGTTACATAGTGGAGGGACAGCGGTTTTCATGGTTTGTTTGTTTGTTAGGAAAACTCAGCATGTCGCTCCCTTAATTGGTTGCACAATCATATACGTTGCAGACACTGTCGGTTGGTTGCTTTTCTGTGCCGGTGCCCACTGTCATTTTATAATCATAAGGTTGATATCACAAGCGATTCGTAAATTTTAGTGTTATGTTTAACTTCATTGTTATTTGCTTCGTTCTGTTGTTTCAGCGCTTCATCAAAGCTAGTGTCTATTTCTACAGAGTTGTCGTAATAACAATCGGTTATCGTTTTTTGGCTAATGTTTACAAATCAAATGTAATAAGTTTCGATGTAGAAAAAGCAAATAAATCAGACGCGAAAATCTCATTTTCTGAACCATTCTGACGCACTAATTCGGAATCGGTTCATAATCCTTTCGATCTGTGTTTAGTATTTTTAAATGCGCATGCGTACTAAGCAGCGAAAAATAAACATGGCGGAGGCCTCGGAAGCTCGTAAGCCGACCGGAAAAATGTGAAAATCGGAGATTTTCAAAGTTCAAACTTTCTGTTTTATTAAGTAAACAATGATTCAGAATCCAAATGAACTGGAGTCAACGATTTTACCAGTGATGACTGAGGAAAACTGTTCAGAGGAGCTGTCAATTGCCTCGGTTACAGAGAATACCGATTCGGCAGGAGAAGGTATTCCGTGCATGCATATTTTTCGATTGTCAACCATTTTCCCGATCGAATTGCTTTACGAAATTATGACAACAAATGACAAATATAGCAATATCTCTGAAATATTATATGAAATAGCATATGCATTCATTTTGCATTTGCAAATTACATTTTTTTCAAGAGATCGAAAAGCAAACAGTCAAAGGGAGATAATTTCCTTACCCATTCTGGTATCGAATGTGTCTGTTTATTGTTACGATGATTGCTTCAAGCTGGAAATTGTTTATCAGTGGTGCTTTGAACTGTAATGTCAATAATGGTCTATATGATTGGCCAACTAACACAACTAGAAGTAGAATGCAGCAGTGTTACAAGATAATTTTTTAATAGGCAGTAGATGTGCTAACAAAAACCTGTAACTAGAGGATCTGGTAAAGGGATCTTTTTGTGTTCTACCACAGCTATCTAGAGGTTTAGTAATAAATATAATTTAGAAAGTTTACTTTTCATGTGTTGTCACTCAAAGTATCACAAAGAAAAATAAGTTTTAAATTTAATGTATTGTAAAATTGTAAAAAATGATATTTCTTTCGGGTAAACTATTTTAAAGAGAAAGTATGAAAAATGAACTGTGAAATGCAATATATCTACAGACTTAATATAATCCTTTCAAAAATACTTTCCTTTGCTTCCATTTCAATGCTGTTCTTTTAATTACTTGGAAATCCATAAGTACTTGTTCGAGATATGATTCCCTGTACTGGTTTTTTTCACAGAGGGCATTCATATTTGTTAGGGTCAGGACGCCTTCCCGTTAGAAAATTTAAAATCATGCAGTTTTCCCTAAAAGGTAACATTAAGTCAGGTTTTTTCATTCCCCTTCAGAGAAAAAATGTTATTTTCCCCCAAATTTAATATAGGGCCAAAAAAAAAATAGGTTTGTTTCCGGTCTCCTTGAAAAAAAAAAGAGGGTAGGTAGGTAGGATTTTCTTTTTTTTTTCTTTTTTTTTGGAGAAGTTGGTGTGCGATGCAAGGCAGGCAACTGATCATTATTTGCATATATACTGCAGTATTAAATACAAGAACGCATAAAAAGCAGCTTTTTACAAATGTAAGCTCTTCAGCTGGAGTGCCAATTTATCAATTAATCCTTATGTCTATGTTGTGGAAATGTACACTTCTTGTTCACATGTATGCATGCTTGTCCGATTTATATAAAGGAAAAATTAATAAATTATAATGGGGGTCTGGGTCCCAGAGTTGGGGTAAGTGGGGGGTTCAGCCGACAGCGATTGTAGCCTTTTTGAAACACAAAATTTACATCTGGAGGCATGACTTCATCATTTATTGTTACAAGTATTGATCAACTATTCCTCTTAAATTATTGAAATTTCTCCATTACACAAAATTTCTAGAACTTCTTGCATATTTCCAATATGAAATTGTACATAATTGTTGTTCTGCTCTGTTTTGATAATAAACATCTCCAATACAAATTTTATTCTGATTCATAAATTTTGCATGTTTCCAAAGGATATCAGTGTACATACGGCATATTACGATATAGACCTACTTTCTTTTTTAATTTTGTGCAATCCGAGATTCACCGTGGCATAAAAAGTTACGAAAATGAACGTATCCGTCTACCATATTTTAAGGTACTGTTGTCATTTTCAATACAAGGCCATTTCAGTTGCATGATATATTAGTTTTACGTACTATATACTACGCTTTCTCTGCGTAAAAAAAGAGAATTTTCACACTCCATTGATACGCATATAGCTACACAACCTTCACCCGCGCACATCTGTGTCACATGTTATTATTCTGCCGGGAGGGATTAGACAAATGACGTCACAATGAAAATCGTCCGAGGTAATGCCATAGCCACGTGCGTGTTAGCCAATTAAAAATAGCGACTGGAGATTTCACCGGATGTTAACAAACATTCTTTAACAGAGCTCCGAAATCGGTATAGATTGAGCAAAATAATGCAGAAATCGTATCTAACGTAAGGTGAAAAGTGAACACCAAGAGACCAACTTGATAAAATTTATATATTAATTTTTGTATTAGTGGGAAACGTAGCTGGCGAGAATGTTTATTTACCGGCTTTCGGCCCATTTCTACACCATTTCTACACCCCTGATTTACTTGAACCAATAAAAAGTTTAGGGTCGGGACCGAAATTAGAGGGTCGGTCGGGCGACCGGAAACAGACCTATTTTTTTCTTTGGCCTAGGGCGTGAGCCCCTTCCCTTGGCAATGAAAAAAAGTCCTGAGGGTATTTTCCTTTATGTATTATGTTTTTAAGACTTTATTTAAACCATTTCTTTGTTTACATAAATTATAGAGTTAAGATTTACCATTGCTCAGTCCCTGAATTTAGCACCCACTAGTCCATCCTTTAATGGTAAATTTGTATTTGGTGGTATTTTTTCGTAATATATTGGACCAGGTTGATGTTAAGAGTATAAAACATGCTGAAAAACCTGGTTTCCCAGTTCTTGTAATATTAATAATCAAGTGCCTCACTGCTTGCTTCATTTCTGACTCATCAAATAGAAGAGCATGCTATTGTTTCTGTCTTGTTCTTCTCATATTTTCTGCCCCCACCCCCCAGATAGCATCCTGATGGTGTCCCCAGGGGTTCCACTAGCTGCAGAATCTCAATGGTCATTTTGATGATTTTTTAGACTAATAGTCCAAGTTATAGCAAAAATACCACTAATTTTAGAAAAAATGACCCTTTACCTAAAATCACAGGGGTCAACATAAGGCTTTTGGAAATTTCAAAGAGTCAAAGGTTCATCTCCCAGTCTGAACGAAACCCCTGGTCCCTGGTTATTTTAGAGTACTGTTGGATGCTGGAGCTTGTTTCTTTCAAAATGCACCACTTTCTTTATTGTTGAATCATCACTTAATAAATGCTAACTATAACTTGATCTTCCAACAGCACTAAAGGTTAGTCTCTGCAATATTATACATAAATTTTGTAAATGCATCTTAACACAGCCTATGAGGAGTAGCCATTAGTTACATGCTTCTAAAAAATGAAAATGACAGGTTTTCTCTTGAAATTTAAATTTAATGCTATTAAACTATACATAGAAAATTGATATTATGACACCTTTTGATGGTTTGTTGGAGAATTTTCACCATTTTAAGGATGGAATCTATTTTAATATGTAAAATTCTGATGTATTAAACCTTTAATAAAAAACTATTGCCTTAAATCTTATCTCTAACATAACTACTTCTTTAATAATAGATAAAAAAACTTCCAAGGAGCTGAAAAGTTTTTTTTTCGGCAAAAACAAACATAACTGTAATTAAACCAATCCCTTGCACCAAACATTCAGTAAAAAAATATGAAGAACAATTGATAAACTTGTGATGGCTTTCACTTATGATAGCCTAAGGGATAAAAAAATAGATAAAGGGTGAGTTCGAATTGAAGCTTGCATTAAAAACTATGATTAGATGATGAACTGAAGAAGTCACGAGGCTGCACATACATTAATTGAGACTCATTATACATTACATCTTATATTTTAATGGGTGGTCAGTGTAGATCGAGATCAGCCAGCACATCAGTCTTTTGGTTATTTGTTAAGAAGTGAACAGTGTAAGTCTCGATCAGACTGCATGGATCTGTAGATCTGGATCTCCACCAGTGCCTTCATTTCTGTGTAGATCCTGATCAGACTGCATGAATATGTAGAATAATTTGGATCTAAACTGGTCGAATAATATGGGATAAAGCTGTATGCACAGAGTAAATAAATGTTAGTTGATGCACTTGCATTTATAATGTTTTGTGTTTATTGTTAAATGAATGGGTTTAAATTAGAAACAAATAGTTAAACCCATTACTTCATATACAGTGTATATGCCATTATGACATTGGTGAAAGTGTAGATCCAGATCAGCCACTTCATCAATGCCATCTTATCTGGATCTACACTGTTAGTTTTTTTTTATTTATTGGGTTATTTCTGTCCAAAAGGTGACCATTGTAGATCCAGATCAGATGGTGCAGTTAGCCAGCTAACCTGGATTTACACTGGTTGCCAACACCCATAAATGGAGTAAATTGGTAAACAACTTGTGAGAAAGAAAAGATCTGCTTCTATATTAGTGCTGTATCTATAGCGGGATAGCGGGTTGCCGCGCCCCGCCCTTTTTAAAGAGCGCCCTTCTGTCCTAAATTTTAAACACTCTGCCTTTTTCCCATGAGCGCCCTTCTGCCCTTTATCATAAAAATTAGTGTCAACCATCCCAAATCCTGCCTCTGTTTATTCAATGCCAATGTTTGTCTAAGTTACCTTGTGTATTGTCAATTAACAAGATACGTGGCGACGCGTGTATAGGTAATCAACCGCCGAAAAGTCAATAATCAAGCGTGTACTGGTCCCTGTATAATTACCACTTAATTTGTGGATTAAAGTCTTGATTGCCGATATAACAAAAACTTGTTATATAAGGTGATAAAGTGATTTGTACAAACAATAAAGATGACAAATGATGTAAGGTTTTGATGATTGGAATATAACGAGTGTTTGTTGTCACTATCGGTAAATACAATAGAGCATATGAAAAATACACCTGAACCAATTTGTCCTTTTTAATTTTAATTGTCCACCTACCCAATTTGTCCTTAAAAATTTATTCTTACCAAGAATTCGAAGCATCAACATCTCTTTCTACATATCGTACAATGCCTCTTGTAAAACGAAAGTTGGCTCAGTTAGAAAAAGAACGGGCCAAAGCGGCGAAAACGAATCACTGCTTGAAATCTTTCTTCGGAGTTAAAGCAAGGTAGTTATTTATGATAAATTGTGCATTGTTAAGAAAAAATGTGGTTATTTGCGTTTTTGTTTAAACTGTGTACGTAATGAATATTGTAAGTAATTTTTTATTAGTTGCTGGTGTACGGTTCAAAACATGCAAAAATATCAACGAATGTAAAATCGTATATGCAATGTCTGATCATATGTTCGTTTTTAACCGCTTGTTTCATTTTGTGTGTACTAAACAACAACAGCAATAAATATGATGAGTTTACTAAGTTTTAATAATTTCGAGCGTCTGCCTTAGGCAGGTAAGTTTCCTGAGGTCAGAATTATCAACCGAGTTTAGGTAAACAAAAATATAAATGTGTTAGGCTGCGCAATTTAACGTCCCAGAATTGTATCAAACTGGTAAAATCACGGTGTACAAGATGCCAATACTCACATACTCCGTCATCTAAAATTGCACCACCGCAAATTGTGTCATGTTTTCGCGACTTTGTTCGATATAATTATATCCCGATTATTCCGTGATCCGTGACTCTTATTTACAAAATCAGTGCACATTAATGATTTATGTTTAGTGTGACAATATTGTTTTTAAATTTTCTAATCACTGATTAACTAAAGCACTGTTTTTTTTAAATAAATTATCAGCAGTGGTCTTAGCTTCCCATACTTTCCCAAACTGTGTAAAATAAAATCAATCCTGATATATTTCATAAATAGATCAAGATATGGAAGTTTATGTTAAATATAATGTCTGAAGTAGTTTTTTGGTTACATTTTCAAAATTTCCTAAATTATACGAGACAGAACAAATTTAATATACAAGATTGTGCTATTGCTGATTTGTTGTCAGAGTTAATCTCATTAAAATTCATTGACTCAGAACTGTTTTTAACAGCATATCCGCCCCAACCACCACCCCCAACAATCTAAAAATTAGTAAGTTTCCTTCTTTTCTACAGTGATCAGAATGTAGCTTGTAGCCTGTGGTTTCTTTTTAACTTTACTTTTTGTTTCAAAGTGCAGTGCATGTGACATTAAAGATGTATAAAGATGTATATTAGAGAGCTATGCATTATTATATACTGAGTTGAAAGCTTCAAAATTTATTCAATATTTATTTAATCCAGATCATCATATAACAGGGTATTCTGAATTTAATAAAACATCTAAAAACAAAGAAAGTGACAATGCATTATGTGTATTACTGTGTTACTTCAATGTGTATTGTCCAAATGCTAACAATGTTCTACATGTATAAAATGGAGAGATTAGAAAATTAAAAGCTGTAACATGTTTATTGCAGTATTTGTCAATGTTTTCAAAAAAATATAGAAGATATACAATGATTAAAATTTAAATAAAATGTGATAAACACTTGTATTTTATTAATAACAATATATAGTCCTAATAATAATAATTATAAATTGACATTGCTTTGCATAATGAATTGCAGTGCATATGCTGAAAGCAGTCTTGGCCTTTAGGTTTCAAAACCACTTGTCCGTTCGGGCAAGTAGGATAGGATTTTTACTTGCCCGACCCAGACTTTAGTTGTCCGAAAATGCAAGATGATATTAACTCAATAAAAGAGACAGATTATTCGTTTTTAATCTCTGTACATATTCAACATGAAAATCGGCGCTATTCTCTTTTTTCCCATGCTTATCCGGCTGTGCACCTTCGTAAAATTTTAATTGCATCGCAATAACTAATGACAAATTGAAATAGATCGGTTATCGAAATTACAAGCGTCTTACAGATAATTACTACGTTATTTGCAATAAGCGTTTAGTGTACGTGATTAGTTTAAAAATAACCCGTCATGGTTTACAAGTGATAAAGTCCATCTGTCACGATCCTGACCGGTTGTTAGCATAAAAACCGTCCCGGACGGACTTGCCCGTTCGGGCAACCGACCAGGCACACTACGGTTGTCCGATCGTAATTTACTTGTCCCGGGCTTCGGGCAACCCGCTTACGTCGAAGACTGAAAGTGCCCTTTAGCTGGCGATAAGCGCAAATTTGCCCCTGCCCCTTTTTCGCAGCACCCTGCCCTTTTTAGCTTGACTATTCGAAGAATAGGGGAGCTATCCTACTCGCCCCGGTGTCGGCGTCGGCATCGGCGTCGGCGTCAGTTAAACAAAAAATGCACTTTGGTCCATTACTTGAAAACTACTTATGATATCAACTTGAAACTTGGAATATATATTCACCATCAAATTCTACATCATTACCAACAACACCCATAACTCTGCTACAAATATTTTTCAAGTTATGCCCCTTTTTCACTTAAATTTTGCGTTAAGGAAAATATGCACTTTGGTCTATAACTTATAAACTACTTGAGATATCAACTTGAAACTTGGAATATATATTCACCATCAAATTCTACATCATTTCCAACAAGACCCATAACTCTGCTGTCAATATATTTCAAGTTATGCCCCTTTTTTCTTATATTTTGTGTCAAGCAAAATATGCATTTTGTCCCTAACTTTAAAACTACTTGAGATATTGCCTTGAAACTTGAAATATATTTTCACCATCAAAATCTACATCATAACCAACAAGACCCATAACCCTTCTTCCAATATTTTTCAAATTATGCTCCTTTTTCGCTTACATTTTGTGTTAAGCAAAATATACAGTCGGCCCTTAACTTCGTTATGAATGGAGGGATTTCAAAATAACTTGGCACAAATGTTCACCATGACAAGGCGGTGTGTCGCGTACAATACCCATGCCTGTAGGTCCAAGGTCAAGGTCACTGTTACTAAAAATAGAATTTTCTTGCAAAATCATGTCCGCTCTGTAACTTTGTTATTTCTTATTGGGTTTTTAAATAACTTGGTGTAATTGTTCACCGTATCATGACGGTGTGTCACCTACATGCCCAAGCCTGTAGGTCAATGGTCAAGGTCACTGTTACTAAAAATAGAATTTTCTTGTCTAGGCTGTTACTTTGTTATGAATGGAGGGATTTCAAATTATCTTGGCACAAATGTTCACCATGACAAGGCGGTGTGTCCGCACAATACCCATGCCTGTAGATCCAAGGTCAAGGTCACTGTTACTAAAAATAGAATTTTCTTGTCCAGGCTGTAACTTTGTTATGAATGGAAGGATTTCAAAATAACTTGACACAAATGTTCACCATGACAGGGCGGTGTGTCACGTACCATGCCCATGCCTGTAGGTCAAAGGTCAAGGTCACTGTTACTAAAAATAGAATTATCTTGTCCTGGCTGTTACTTTGTTATAAATGGAAGGATTTCAAAATAACTTTGCACAAATGTTCATGAAAAGGCAGTGTGTCCGCACAATACCCAAGCCTGAAGGTCCAAGGTCAAGGTCACTGTTACTAAAAATAGAATTTTCTTGTCCAGGCTGTAACTTCATTATAAATGGAGGGATTTCAAAAAAACGTGACACAAATGTTCACCATGAAAGGGCAGTGTAACGCGTATTATTCCCATCATTGCACTTGAGTGTCTGAAAATGATGCATAGCGGGGCATCCGTGTCCTATGGACACATTTCTAGTTTCACTTATATTTTCACTTAAGTGCACTTCATCGATAACTTTGCAAATACTTAAGGTATCAACTTCAAACTACCATTATATTTTCATTTCAGTTCTTTTTCTGTAACAATACTGAAGTGATTGATATTAGACTAAAAGTAAATGTCTCTTATAAAAATTACTAACAAGTTTTCTAACAAATTCAGAAATATTTCATAGTTATTCCCCTATTCAGTTTAATATTTATGGTACATTTAGGAATTATTTCTGTTATTTGAAAAGAATTTCTCCCGTACCATTCACTTGTTAATATTTTTCCTGATTGCACATGAATGTATGGCCATAGTTGTTATTGTTTTAATCTTCAAATTGCATTTGTTTCAAATGATTCGAATAGTCGAGCATGCTGTCTCCTCTGACAGCTCTTGTTTTAATCCTAGATACAACACTATATATGTAATATTACATACAACCTTTCTGCTTTATCTCCTCATAATTGGTTGACCTGAAGTGTAAATTTGGTTGTCAGTCATTGACCTTCAGAGAGATCGAAAAACTGTACATTAAACCATACTTACTGGTCACTGGCCTTTATCCATCTTGAGGTTTCTTTTTTGCCTTTGAGATTTTGATGTTAAATGTATTTCAATATGTAATTATGCGTCTAGCAATTCTCTCTCTCAATTTGTTTGATGATCAGCAAATTTGGTGTAATTAGATGTATTATTTGTAATTAAGAACTAACACTGATAATTTGGAGTTTAAGTTCAGGTCGCCATTTCAGCCAATCAGATGCTTGAGATTTGAGACTGGTTTCCATGCTCAGTTTTATAACCTTGGGCACAGTCTGCTGACTAGGTTCAAGATCAAAGTCATCCATGATTATGGCTATTACCACATGGGTGAACACTGTTCGCTTTTAGATTTGTTAGAGATTTTCTGACCAGGAAGCTGCCACTGTAGATGCTATTTGTTTATCTTTCAAAGTAGGAGTGGGGTAAATGCAAGTAGAATCAAAACGAAATAGCAGCTTTTTCACTAAAATAACTGGGTCAAATGGTCAATATTGCACAGGGGAGGGGGGGGAGGGGTGAAATCCCGGCCTACTGACTTTTCGAAACCCTTGACATGGAATAAAGAGAAATTAAATGATTTTTCATCATTGAATTGACTACTCATTTCCAGAATCGGCTGCAGTTGTGTGGTTTAGATGTTCTGTAGTAGAATTAATAATGATGATGATGTACTTTACTGAATAATTCATTGATTGCACATAAGTGAGTAGTTAACACATTAAAGCTGCTATTTATTACTATTAATTTACTATTAATTATTCATAAGTATATTAATAAATACATGCCACACAGCTTTTAATCAAACAGTTAATGTAAATAAACAGTAATCTGTTGATGGAACTACATGTAAATGATATTCTTCCAAACATGGCAGCACCACATTTTAGAGGTTTAGAGCTAAACCCATATGGCTCTTTTCCCAAGGGCAAACAGTGTACAGCAGCCTTATCTGTGCTGTCTGATCAGGATCAAACTTTCTTGCTTTTTGATTCATTAGGAAAGAAGTAACCAGTGTTCCTTATTTTTGGAGATTTCGTGGGCAGGTCCCAGAAGTGGGAGAAGTTTGGGACATTTGGGAGAATATTTCTCCCAATTTCCACTTAGCCCACAGCCCTTTCCCTGGCATATGTTTCAAGTAAAGAGATATGAGCCAAATATTATAAACTGAGATTGGAGACCAGTCTCCAATCTCAAGCATGTGAAGATGCTTGAGTTTTGAAATAGGTCTACGATCTTGTATGACATTTCGGAAGCTTTTAATATTAACCAACAGGGTTCGACGTTAACTTTTTCAATAACTGGACCAGTGGTCCAGTTTCTTTGAAAATCTACTAGACCTGACCTAACATGAACTAGACCAACATTTAAACGGTACTACAACACTGGAAATGTACACAGGCTTGATGTAAGGGCACAGCACTGATATATGTACATAAGTTAAACATGCATATATACCATGAACAAACAATATAACTAATCAAAAGTAGAAACTGTGAGTATCATAAAAAATAGCTTCAACTCTGAACTGTCAATCATGACTTATTGTTGACAACACTGAACTTCAAAAAATGTTAGGTATGAGTTACACATAGTTACTAGGTTATAGTCACACATCAGTCAGGACGTTTGGCCCTATGTCCCCCATGCCACCTAAGTTCAAGGGCTAAGTGGGCATTGTATGAATAAATAGGTGGACCTTCAATGCCAATGTCCAAAATTAAGAAGATCGTTCGTATTTGACATTTTACTGTCGTCTGTCAGAACTAATATCAAAACAAAACCGGAAACAGTCCGATGTCGTATTACTTGGGATTCCATCAATTCATTTATTTATCAAATAGGAACTGTTGCGAGTAAGTTTGCAGCATTTGTTTTTAGTTGGTTTTATTTTACAATAATAATGTTTAATCATTGTATAACGGATCATCGGAGCACATAAATAAACATAAATACCCCGATAAAATGAATGATTATTATCACGACATCGTAAAATCCGCGAAACAAAGCCTCGATTTGACTTAGAAAATGCCCGTATGGATACGTCATTGTCTTTTAGTTTCGTTGTTGCTCGTTGAAATAAATAGACTATGACGTATACATACGGGCATTTTATGTGTTTTATTTTAGATAAAACAGCCTCGATCTGGATACATAAGCTATTCTGTTGAACGCATGTCAAGATTGTTTAAAAATAGTAACGGCGAAGTTCCCAGTTACTAAAGGGAAATTGAATCGGCAAACATTTTCAGAGATTTATCGTAATTTTGCTTTTGAAACTTTATTATACCGGATATTTGGGCGGATAATGACAATTTTGCAACACGACCACTCGGTCTAGCTAGCCTAGGACGTGACAAGACCGAATCGTCGATTAACTAGTAAATGTCGTTCGGTCGGGCCTTAATGTCGAACCCTGACCAACTGTAGGTGCATAGATAAACTAACAGTAACACAAACAAACATGAACATAAACCAAATAAAACATCAATCATTTAAAACAAAAGTGATTGCATCAAAATTGAATTACTTTATGCAATGCATCTGGTTTTCTGTTGTTGAGAAAGAATTAAATTCAACTTTTTACAAATTTTAAGAGTCATTGTTAAGCTATTGTCTTAGAAGCTATTAACCTGAGTATATCAAACTGAGTGAGTGACTTTGACTTTGTGGAATAGTGACTGGAAATGGAGACCAGTGAAAAACTGTTGCAAATATTAGCTTTTGATAGGTTTAGTAGTATGGAGCCTGTGAGGATTTTCAACCATCATGCTGTGCATGTTAACCCTTTCCTCCATATATACACATTTTTACCCATGTGTGACCAGTGTAGATCCAGATCAGCCGGCACATCCATGCTGTCTGATCAAGATCTGCACTGGTCACATTTTAGTCAGAAATAACCTTATGAATCAAAAAGCGAACAGTTTAGATCCTGATCAGCCAGCACATCCATCTGATGAGGATCTAAACTGTTCGCCCTGGTAATAAAGGTGTATCTATGGAGGAAAGGGTTAATCTAGATCTAGGCTGCTCAAGCTAGTCACATGTGATATAAGCCATATATAGAAGAAAGGTGTAAAGTTGCTTTGTGGCACTGTATAGGCATTATCTGTAGCATAAACATACCATAAAATCACTCATAATGAGGATTTGGGAGGGGGAGATAGTTGGGGGGAGGGTGACCAAAATATCCATTGGTTCCTGATTTAAATACATGTGTACCCAAATGTTTAATCAGAAGTTCTTTGGTACAGACCGAAAAATCACACTCTCTTACACTATTGGCTCATTACATTCACCTCTGTTAAAGGCTAGGACTACTTTCAACTACGTTTACTTTAACTCAAAGAAATAGTTCACCAATTACATTTACAATAGCTTGGGTTTCTTTGGTTTTAATGAAAGATATTGAAGATTACAGTCATTTTTTTACCTAAAGCTTTCAAATTCATAATTATGACTGTATACAACGACTCTTCTTAGTTTGGTCAAAAATCTTGACATTGAGCCTTTCGCAGAGATGTAAAGTGAGTGTAAGGAACGACAACTCTGTGAAGGAGAATGGAAAAATCACTTAAAATGGGGATTTGGGAGGTGGGGAAGTCTGCATTTATGAAGGATCAAAAGTCTGTTGCTTCTGATTCTAACACCCCTTAATTTCTGCTCAGTAACTGGACTTTGTTTTGGCCTATTGACGCCAAACTTGGTGTGTGGGTAGCTTATTTGAGTAAGCTGTGACCTATTAACACCAAACTTGGTATGTGGGTAGCTTATATCAAGACACAACTTGGGGTTGCTACATGTACCTTGATGTCTGTGATCAAAGTGAAGGTCACAGTTGCTTAAAAAAGAAATTCAGTTTCTGCTCAATTACTTGAGTTTGCTTTCACCTCATGACACCAAACTTAGTGTGTTGGAAGCTTATATGGGATGCAACTTGGAATTGCTTCCCATGTGTCTTTCATCATGGTCACTGTTGCTTAAAATAGAAATTCAGTTTCCGTTTAAGAACTTAAGTTTGCTTTGACCTATTGACACCAAACTTTGTGTGTGGGTAGCTTATACCAAGATGCAACTTGGGATTGCTTCTCAGATCTCTGTGATCAAGGTCAAGGCCACTGTTGCTTAAAATAGAAATTCAGTTTCTGCGTTATAACTTGAGTTAGCGTTGGCATATTGATATCAAGACACAACTCGTGATAGCTACCTTGATGTCTGTGATCAAGGTCAAGGTCACTGTTAAAATAGAAATTCAGTTTCTGCTCAATAACCTATAGCTTATATGCGATGCAACTTGGAATTGCTTCCCATATGTATGTGATCAAGGTCAAGGTCACTGTTGGTAAAAATATAAATTCAGTTTCAATAGGATTAGAGTTTGCTTTGACCTGTTGACACCAAACTTAGTGTGTAGGTAGCTTTTATAAAGGTGCAACCTGGGATTGCTGCTTACATGTCTGTGATCAAGGTAGTGGCCTCCCCCAACCCTTCCTCCAACCAACAATTTTTTTAATGTTTTATTTCTTAAATGTCTGATCTCAAAACAACAGAAATTTCTTCAAGGATGGGATTCGTTGATCTGGGTTGATGTTCTATTCCACCTCTGCTCCCATCAAAACAAGAAGATTTTCATACTTTCTCATTAAATTTACACTGTTACTGAAAATTGATTTTTCTTAATGATTTGTCAGTTTCAGCAGTTCCAACCAGATATTTTCTTTTCAAAAACATAAGTATAACCTGCTTTTTTCGGTGTGCAGTGACATATTTTCTTGTCACTTAATTATATTGGGAGGAGACATTATTAAATTACAATAGAGCTGTTTAATGTGTAATTTTCTCCCAGGTATATATTACCACTGTATGAAAAAAGAGTACTGCATGGAACGTAAAGAGAAAAACTGACTTTGTATTTTACTTGAATTTAATTTCAAACCTACCGTTCTGTGGTCTCTCACACTTTTTATCAGTTAAGAAAATGTCAAAGCATAAAAATACTTTTTTTTTTAGAAATCTGAGAATCGTATTTACCTGTCAGATGTTATGTTTACAGATTAAAGTCAAACTGAGCAATATATAGATCTTGTGGTCAGGGGTTCTCAGCTTCATAAGGCAAAATGATTCTGAGAAACCATTAAATAATCTTTCTGTTTATACAAATGTGACTTAGAACATTTTTAGTACCCCACGCCATACTTAAAAATAATTTATTTACAATTTCTCAAGCTAGCCAGTAAACTTTCCCTTAACCCAATGAAGTTTTATACCATAGACACAAAAGTCTTATGTATGTCAGTAATAAACAGGGCCTAAGATCATAAAACTAGATCTGGAGACAAGTCTCAAATCTCAAGCATCTGATTGGCTGAAATGACAACCGGTTGCCATTTCAGCCAGTCAGATGCTTTAGATTTGAGACTGGTCTTTATCAGTAATCTTAGTTTTATGATCTCGGTCCCTGTACAAGAACAACTTGGAGTACAGACAATTGAATTTCGAGCTCAATTTGAAAATGAAATTTCAGAGTCAATTAATTATACGAAAAAAAGTGCCCATCAATAGTATTATGTAAGAAATGAATTGATACTTTAGCATTTGTCAGGTTATGAAAAAGAGTTGGCTTGTTCAAAGTTTTCAGCTATATATAATATTAAAACCTTTGTATCCTAATGAAAGCAATAAAATATTAAGTCCTTATATTTATGCTCTTAAATATTTTCAGTTCTTATAAAGACATCTGAAAGTTATTGTAAGTTATCGTGACATCACAGCTTTAAAAAATGGCTGTTGGAACAGCTGCAGTAATGGCAAAGCGAATGATTGCAAGGTTCTTTTATTTTAGCAAGATCCTGGGCCCATGATTATAAACCTGAGCTTGGAAACCAGTCCCAAGTCTAAAGCATCTGATTGGTTTAAAATTGTGACCAGTCGCCATTTCAGCCAATCACATGATTGAGATTTGAGACTGGTCTCCAATCTTTTATGATCTTGGGCCCTGGAGTACATGTTTTCAGAACTGTGATTTTAGAAATAGTTTTTTGTCGTTGCAGCCTCGACCTCTGCAGGTGACATCCAGAGTCCAGATCTCAAATATGGATTTGACGAGTTGTGCCCTGTGTGTGGTGACAAGGTCTCGGGATACCATTATGGACTGCTAACCTGTGAAAGCTGTAAAGGTGAGTTCTTGACAGTCTGTTGTAGTAGGTGATGGTCCCGGATTAGCATCCGCATCTGCACAATCTGATCAAGGCTTACACTGTTAGCTATTCATTCAAAAAACGAATAAAATTCTGTATAACAAGCCAAAGAAAAATGTCTGGCTCATATTGATTCATTGATAGAATGATAACATCTTATCTGGATCTACAATGGTAGCTTCTTGGTCAGAAATAACCTTATGAATTTAAAAGCAGAACAATGTTGATCCTGATTTGATGGCAGAGATGTGCCAGCTGATCTGGATCTACACTGTTCGCCAAAACAATAAAGGTGTATCAGTAAAGGGTTCAAGTGTTGACCCTTTAATTCATGGGCTGTGGATGTTATCACATGGAAAACATTGTAGATCCAGATCAGCTTGCACATTAGTGAAACCTGATCAGGATCTGCATTATTTGCTTTTTGATTAGTTAGTTTATTTCTGACCAAGTAGCAAACAGTGCAGATCCTAACCAGATGGCACAAATATGACGTCTGATTTGGATCTGCACTTGTCACACATGCGTTAACGTGTATTATATTGGGTAAAAGGTTGTCATTGTTTCAGAAATTGTTTGACAGAGCTTTTTGTATAACAGACCATGATCTGTGTCAAGAATGTCTGCAGAATTTAATAATAATAACGTTTTATCCTGTTAAAAGATCAGGGATACAAATTATTCTACATCATATTGCAGGCTTAATGCTGCAATAGCAGTACTATTACATTAAAATATAATGGCATGTGTCCGTGTCAGGGACTTTTGTGTTTTTTAAAATAAAGTTGCTAAGCACAGTGTCTGAAAAGTAGAACATTGCGTAATAGGAATAATTAATCATGGAAATGTTAGGTGGAATCAAGGACAGACTTACGTCAGGTTGTTATCCATTTCTATCTGATTTGTGAACTGACAGAGTATTTATATATCTTTCATATAGTGCACAGATGTACAGGCTGATCTAGGTCTACTTGCCACAGACATTGATGTGTGTTTATAAGATCGCCTGATAGGGGCGTAATAAATGGAGAACGGTTACATCTACAAAGTAATATAACGCAGGTTGTCAGTCTCTTGATGATGACATGCATTGAAAGCAAGTCTCTGATGGTCCTTAAACATTGAACTGTTTTTCTGTCAATTGTGGGATCTGTATACACATACCTCCACCATTACGGACAGCATTGAGACTCGGCACCTCTGATCCTAATAGTGGGACCTGTAAAATGAGACAGTGAAATGGCGGTCTTAATTTTGGGGTGGTCTTTCTGCAGATTTTTACTGTAGTCTGATTTTGTGACTTGATAGCTTTGACCTTTTGCAGAAGTCAACTATTAAATTCCTCGAAAAAGTAAAGTTCTAAGGCCCCTATTAAATTACCATAATGAGTGGTGTTTAAAATAAGTAAATTGTCAATTATGTGGATTAAATACAATTATATACAGCTTGCCAACAGTTCAGGTTACGAACCAGTTCCGGTTAACTTTTCATTTCCTAATTTGATAGAAATATTTCAGTAGAATGATTGAAAATGCTAATTAGGTTGCAATTAATAGCATTTAAACTGAACTTTGACGAAGTCTAACCTTTGATCTATTGCTTGCTTCTGGTCAAGTGCCGCACCGACAAAGACTATTGCAGATGCTAATGTGCAAAATTTGGCAATGTGTAGCAGTCAAGCGTGACTTTCATCGCAAAACCTAAACTAAAATGGCCCCAAAATGGAAAAATGGTAATTTGCAATACTGTGTTTATCATGGTGTTACAATCGCAAGGAAAATCATGTTCATAGATATTTGTATTCTTTTTCTTGAATTTTTTTTTGAGGCAAGTGTTTCAACCGATTGCGGATCAGTAATTGTGAATCAGCAGTAAGTGTGGATTCCTGAGTTGGAATTATTTTTAAAGGATAATATGGGAAAATATACTCAAAGCTAGAGAATGTGGCTGGTGAGCATATTGGTCATTTCCCAAGGTCATAAGCACCCTACTTCAGAGATATCCAAGACAAAGATGGTAAAGTGTTCCTAGAAGTTACTGGGTCACCAGTATCTAGCAACCAACCATGACCAGCTCCACATAATGAGAGGGTTTCTTTATGATTATATCATTTCTTTGAATATTTTACTGCTTTTGATAATACTTGAATACATATAACTATCTTATTGCAAAGTTATGTTATTTTATTTATTACACATTATTTTCAAATGTATTCAGTTTGTCAAAACCATTACACAGCTGTCAAAATATGACGGTTGAAAACAGATTGAGAGATGTCCCCAGATTTATATTCGGAACTGATTAAATTAACCGGAAGTGGTTGAAATAAGTTTATCAATAATTGCTATACAATACATTCCACTTAATTGAATGGCGCTTATTTGAATATTTGGCTTAATTAGTAGAATATTAAAACACAAAACCATTTATATCTATTTCTATGATAAATAATCTCTTTATTTGAATAGATCACCGCGTGCATTTCGTTTATTAAGATAGCAATTTCCCAGCTTACAAAGACTTACGACGCTAATCCTACTTGAAATTCACACGTTTCTGCCCCAAGGCAATGTGCATTATTGGTAAACTCGATAATTCTGTCATTGTTCATCACCTGTGTTACATAATGACTTCCGTTCACTGGCACGCATAATTGTGTTTACAGTATACATTTATAGCAATGACGTCACAAAACGGGTTTCCCCACATTGAGAATTTTCATTTGTTTACGTTCATAAGATGATCACGTTTTCAGGAAACCGGGAAATTTCCGAAGTAAAATAGATTAATCTTAAAACGAAAGAAACAGAAAAATATCAAATAACAAATAAACTTTGCCATACTTGCTCGATAATTTGAACATTATTTAGATCATGCAAACGAATCTTAATTTAGGATGGGTTTTAAAATATCGTATACGCAACGTTTTGGCGCCCCAAGTGAGATAATAACTCTTCAAAGAAAAGATAGTGGTATAGTAATCGGATAAAGATCGTGAATTTCGGATACGAAAAGTTACGAAAGAAAATGAGTCGACTATATCGGCAAAACGAAAAATTTTTGAAACGGCGCAAAGTCGAAAGAATCAAACGTATACACAGCGCATTTACATAGTATTAGTTATCTTCAAACCGGATTTTATTAAACATGATGACAGAATATATTTCTGAGCGCATTACCCTACCCACCACTGACGAAACTGAGAATTTGTAAGCTCCGTTTTTTATGATACTCCGCTTAATTGAATCGAGGATCCTGACAAATAGACTATTCAAATAAGCGGATTCTACTGTATTTGTGAAAGTACACACATGCAGAGACTAAAATAATTGCAACATATTGTTGGTAAGACATCTTGCATACTATAAAACAAAAATCAAAATTCATATTATTGGCTAAAATATAATTTTTCACAATGGTTAAACAGATTAACCGGAACTTGTTGACAAACTGTACCTTTATTGGGTAAAATTGGACTTCATGAAAAATTTACTGGTCCAAAAGTTTTCATTTGAACATCACATTGGCATTGGTGGTTTTGACCAAGTACAGGTCTTAATCATTTGTTATTTACTTAAAATAATGTTAGAGCTCTCGAAAACCTGCATAAAAGTGCACAGAATGAGCTTATCTGGAGAAAAGAGATGTCCATGATGTTATTTACTGGGTCAAGGATTCAAGTTTGAGTGTACTAAGAATGCAGACTTATTGACCTTGGTGTGAAAAAGGTCTTACTGCATCTTACCGTATTCCGTTGTGCATAACGCGCATTGATGTATAACGCGCACCCATAAGTTTGGTAAAAAATTGGCGGAAAAGCCGATTTCGGATGTATAACGCGCATCAAAAATCAGCGCAAACGTAAGAAAATTTGGCGCTGATCTAACCTATTTGTGTTGAAATAAAATATTACAAAGTAAAGAAAATCTTAAATAAACAAAAGACAGTAAAACAAAATCGGCGCGAATGAGAAAACTCGGCGCGAACGTAAGAAAATTCGGCGCCGATCTGACCTATTTGTGTCGAAGTAAAATATTACAAAGAAAAGATAATCTTTAATAAACAATAAAGACAGTAAAACAAAATCGGTGCCAACATAATAAAAATTGGCGGGAATGAAAAAAATCGGCGCCGATTTAAGTATTACATTTTGTGCTGAAGTAAAATATTACAAAGTAGAGAAAAACTTTAATAAACAATTAAGACAGTAAAATAACCATTTTTTTTAACGCAAACATGTCACCACCTACTCCAACAATTGCAAGCCAATCAGCTAATATATTGTCACACCTGTCAGAAATTTGCTCCATTTATAATCTTTGAATAATAGGTGTGTTTGCATATGCTCAAACAATGTGAGAGGCGTGAAAAATATTATGAAAAGGTCCTTTGAAATTAGAGGTTAATTGTTAATAACTATCAATTGATCTTCACAAGTACAGATGGAAAGATGCTTCTGTAACATGTTATTACGCATAGAATAAATTTCAAATGATGAAACCATTTATTTCATAAAACTCATTTTTTCCACACTAAGTAAATCAAAGAAATCACGCATTAATATACTGCCATTTTCACACTGTCAGACTCTATTGAATGAGATGACAACGGTATTTGTGATTGTTTTATAATGTACTTCCACTTCCGGTATAAATTTGAACAACAAATGGCGGCCGATTATCGTAGTTAGTTTAATTAAAAAATCGACGTCTTTTTTGTAAGATCTTTCCTTTACTTTAATAGTTTGTTTCTTTAAATAACTACAAAAAGTTTTACTGTAACTCTGTGTAGAATCGTAATATGTCGACAGCTCGTTTCGTACTCAAATTCAGACGTTCTTGCTGATCACTGGGCTTTGTTTTTCAGCGAAATTTTAGTGAAGAAAAAGTACTGAAAAAATTTATTGGATGTATAATGCGCACCCATGATCCGCGCGCATTTCGGGAGGTAAAAATGTGCGCGGTATACACAACCGAATACGGTAATCCAATTGTACTTACCAGAGGTTCCACTAGCTGTTGAATCTCGAGGGTCATTTTGACCATTCTTAAGAGATTCTCTCAATTGTAAGCCAAAAAGACCCCTAATTTAAAGAACAATGACCCTTCAGCTTAAATCCTAGGGGTCAAAATAAGGTTGTTTTTTTTAACTTTCAAGGGTCAAAGGGTCATCTCCCGGGTCAGATGGAACCCCTTAGTTACACTGTTTATGTGCTAAGGTGATGGAATGGCTAAATGATTTATGATTTATATGTTTTAAGTGTCATTTTGAATTTTACAGAGTATTGTGCAAACAGTTAATTCATTTTATTTAAACAGCCCTGAATAATTTTTACCGGTTTGAAATGCCTGTCCTTAAAATTGGTGGAGTTGTTAAATGGGAAAATAATTTAAGTTGTATACATATCTTGGAGTATAAAACCCATGTTAGTCTAGAACCAAGTTAGCCTGCCTGTTATTGTGACATGTGTCAAGGCTCAAAAGAAACCACTTAATTCTGGCATTCAGGTATAAATGTTTTCATTTTTCAGACTTAAACGTTTTTCATTTTTCAGGATTTTTCAAGAGAACGGTGCAAAACAAGAAAGTGTACTCATGTGTCGACAATCGTAGCTGTCATATTGACAAAAGTCAGAGGAAGCGTTGTCCGTACTGTCGTTTCCAGAAATGTCTCAATGTTGGGATGAAATTGGAAGGTTTGTAGTATATATTTTCACAGGTTTTTTTTTTCACTTCCAAGGGAATGGGTCCACGCCCTTTAGTTTTGGGGAATATAGCATTATTTCGTCTCTAAAGAGGAATGAAAAACCCTGATGTAAAGTCATTATTTGGGGAAAACTGCATGATTTTAAAGAAATTTCATGAGGGTAAGTGCCTGTTAAAGGCCACTACTAAAGAAGGCAACAAAAGCCCTGATTCGTACATGCTTTTAGCTATTATTTCCAGAATTAAAAAATCACAAAATTGGTGAGTATTTCAGAACAAGTCAGAACAAGTGATTCAAGAAAATTTTCTGAACTTACTAGCTTAAGTTTATGTGTCAATGACATTATTATTAAACAAGCGACATTATAAAAGTGGTCCTAGATAGTTTCAGGAGTGTATTTCTAAACCTTCTGGAAAATGTCAAGCAATTAGATATTTTCTTGATTCTCATGAAATGCACTAATGTTTGTAATGTCATTTTTGTGTACCCGTTTTGAAGAGAAAGTAATACCCAGGGATTGCTTTGTCTGTCCGTCAGTCTGTCACAGAAACTTAACTTTGGCTATAACTTTGTCATTTCTTTATATTTCTTCATCAAACTTTCAAATTGACGACATGGTCATGATGACGTCAAATTCTTTAGGTCAAAGTCACATTTCATAGATCACACTGTACGGATGTGCAGGCTGATCAGGATCTATACTGTTTGTCCAGGTGCCCAAGGTTATAAAACTGAGTTTGGAAACCAGTCTCAAATCTCAAGCATCTGATTGGCTGAAATGGCGACTGGTCGCCATTTCAGCCAATCAGATGCTTGAGATTTGAGACTGGTTTCCAATGCTCAGCTTTTATAACCTTCAGACACAGAGGATAGTTTTATGACAAGGGCTGCTCTGTTACTTGAGCAATCAAAAGTTGTTGCCAAAGTTGGACCTCTTTGGCTGTTGAAACTTGTTGGTTTGTTATTAGTGCTATGAGCATTTTGAAAATTTGATCAGGTTTGTGGGTGAAATATGTTTCTCAATTTTACGGTTACATAAACATATACTTTGCACTGTTTTCTGTTGCTATTTACATTTATGCGTGTTTGTTAATAACTTACAGCTGTCAGAACAGACAGAATGAGAGGAGGGAGGAACAAATTTGGACCGATGTACAAACGAGATCGAGCCTTGAAGCAACAGGCTATTCGACAACAACAACAAATGTTGGCTAATTGTCAAATGCGTATCGCAAATGGCATGGACCCTTTCACAGGAAATGTTGAACCGCCAGACATCAAGCCTGATCCAGCATTCTTGATGTCAGTTGCAAATAGCCTTGGTTACGGCATTAACTCTATAAATAACAATGTTAGTCAACCTCATACGCCGGCAACTTCACCGACAGATTCTGGAATTCCGTCGCCAACTATATCGGATAATTCGCCACATGATTTACGTTTGTCAGTTCCATCAACATTGTCGCATTCTAATGGACAAATTAATACAAGTACTCAGGGATTGTACTCGAATGGCGGGAGCTTTTTCACGTCCTCTGGTAATATGGCTCATCGGGGGTACGATCCGTATTACCAAGCGGTACCACATCCGTCTAGTATGCCTTTATTACCGCAACTTGTTGTTGATTTAAAAGCTAGTGCTCTGAATGAAGAGGAAATGAAAAATAAACTGTTGTCTTTTGTGGACAGTGAATTTGGTCATACAGATTTGAATCGTGGGAATTACTCTTCGAAATTGCTCCAATTACTGTGTCGCCTTTCAGATCAGTTACTTTTCCTGATGGTCGAGTGGGCGCGAACCTCTGTGTTTTTCAGAGATTTAAAGGTAAATGTTTGGGTTTGAATTTAACTTTAATTTAAACCCTTCCCTCCATTTATATGCCTGTATGGCAGGGCTCTCACTAGATTTGCAAATCAGGGAGAGGTTTTGTCATAATTTTACTGAATTATGGAGAAGTTTGCAGCTAACAGCATTCTTTCCCTATATAATTATATTCTCTCCCATAGCTTAAAGAAGGGAGAAGTCTGGTCACTTTTGTGAGACCATTTCTCTCCCTCTAGTTGAGAGCCCTGTGTGCCATGGGCAGTGTAGATCCTGATCAGCTGGCACTTCTCTGCAGTCTGATCAGGATGTACACTGTCCCCTTTGGGATTTATTTTATTTCTGACCAAAAATAATCTGGATCTACACTAGCTTGTGCGCTGGAGAAAAGGGTTAAATAAACTTTGAATTTTAAATTTATTACCTGATTCCAAACCAGATCCGGGCTTATAGTTTGATGACTTCTGTCTGTCCGTCTGTTAACAAATACTTGAACCAAGGTTACCATTTGTGATTCAAGGTTTTCAAGTCGACTCCTGTTGCTTAGAATTGGTTCAGATTTACAACCATAACCCGTCCTGCGCTAATAGTACAGACCACTTAATGCTTAACCCTTTCCTCCATAAATACACGTTTTTACGCATGTGTGACTACTGTCGATTCAGATCAGCCTGCACATCTGTGCCGTCTGATCAGGATCTGCACTGGTTGCATTTTGGTCAGAAATAACCTAACAATAAAAAAATGACCAGTGCAGATCCTGATCAGATGGCACGGATCTGGGCCCAAGATCATAAAACTAAATCTGGAGATCAGTCTCAAATCTCAAGCATCTGATTGGCTGAAATGGCGACAAGTCGCCATTTCAGCCAATCAGATCCTTGAGATTTGAGACTGATCTCAAAACTTAGTTTTATGATCTTGGGCCCTGGATCTACACTGTTCAACCCACGCCATAAAGGTTTATCTGTGGAGGGAAGGGTTAAACACATGTATGTGTCATAATACTAAAAGTATGCTCTTATTGCCCATGTGATGGAGAAACTGTTTTGTCCATATAAGGCAAAACAAGATTGTTTTCGGATACAAATGAACATGGAAGTCGCCATTTTTTCCACCCATCATTATTGCCTAAAAATAAGGATTTTACAGTTTTGTATGTAATGACATTTCCCCATTAAACATTACAACTGTTGAATAAGTCACCTACTTACCTTATGATCTATTTTTAAAGTAAATTTGCAGCATATGTTCTTGATAAGATCGCTATATTATGTAAATTGTACAAATTGATCATGGAAAATATGGGGTGAAGTGTGTATGAATCTTGCTTACACATTTAATGATAAAATATCTGAATATCTAGTTTGTGGAGTATAACATGGCAACATCATTTAATCACATGCATGTAAGGATAAATATCAATATTTGATTGTGTTCATTTGGGTATGGAAAACATATGGATTGTTGTCAAGTTTCATGCTTAATTTAAACAATCCAAATGTGTTTTAGATGAATGTAAGAAAATATCAGTTCAATTCTTATATCAACACACATAAATATTTTCTCTTTTACTGAAATGGTGAGAAGATTTGTGACAAAAATGGCCACATTTTATGTATGACTGTTGGAACAACCACATTGATGGCAAAGCAAATGACAGTATGATTTTTTGTGGCAAAACTTGTTTGCTCATCAAAATTACAAGTAAAAAGGGCACACTCTAATAAATTGAATGAATGAATGAATGAAAGACTATAGAGGGTGGCCCAATTGGTCAAAAGACTAATCTTCCTTGGGGCCCTCTTAAACATACAAGCATTATTTTACAGCAACATGTAACAACAAAACAGCATAAAGATAAATTTACAGTACAGAAGATAAATTTACAGTAACAAAACAAATATGTTAAAGCAATTGAAATTTGATAAATTGTGATTTGCAATCTCAGAAAAAGTTAAAATAACAAGACTAAAGTTACATTACAATATATACATTTTCAAATAAAGATCACCTTTTAACAATATTAGTTTTTTAGCCAATGTGTTAATTTTGCAGTAAACTGATTTATTGTATTACTTAAGTGTATTTCAATCTATTTTGTTCCATATCATGGGACCAGAGTATGCCATACTCTCTTTAAATAAGTCTATCCTTGGACGAGGAATTTTGAAATCTATTTGACTAATTGAACATATTTCGGTAATGTTAAATTCTCTATATTGATACATGTCTAAAACATAGGATGGTAAGAGTCTATTATGTACTTTATACATAAATTTTGCTTTTTGGATTAGAATTCTTTGAAAAATAGTTATTGATAGCAGCTTCCATTGTTGCCACACCTCTTAAAGTGATATGGCACACTGTGCACCTCCATTATTTATAATTCTTAGTTGGAGACATGATCATAGACAATGCAGTTGTAAACAATGAAAATAGAAAATGTTCTGTTATGTTATAACCATGACTGTTGCTGTTGTTATTCAACAACCAAAGTGTTTGCTATAATTATGTTACGACTTTGACTGTGTTGCTAAGGTTATGCTATGAGCATGACTGTTGCTATGATAATGCTACAATCATGACTGCTGCTATGGTAATGCTACAACCATGACTGTAGCAACAATTATGTTACAACTGTGACTGTGTTGCTATGGTTATGCCATGACCATGACTGAGTTTATATCATTTCAGGTTGAAGATCAAATGAAGTTATTACAAAGCTGTTGGAGTGAAATTTTAATCCTTGACCTTGCTCAACGTCTGCTCAGACAAATTTGGTCAGGGGAGC
Organism: Corbicula japonica; assembly: GCA_038501625.1. Taxonomy (NCBI): domain Eukaryota; kingdom Metazoa; phylum Mollusca; class Bivalvia; order Venerida; family Cyrenidae; genus Corbicula; species Corbicula japonica. The sequence continues at coordinate 1,562,704 of JAZAYU010000127.1, forward strand.
TCACTCTGGTAAGTCTTAAATTCCAGGAGAACTTACTGTTGTTAGTTTCTTGAACCCTTTCCTCTGTATAAACTCATTTTTTGCATTGG
>JAZAYU010000127.1:1563292-1692291 GCA_038501625.1 Corbicula japonica
ATTGTTGGTAAGACATCTTGCATACTATAAAACAAAAATCAAAATTCATATTATTGGCTAAAATATAATTTTTTCACAATGGTTAAACAGATTAACCGGAACTTGTTGACAAACTGTACCTTTAAAATGAAAAACTTCTTATTGGGTAAAAATTGGACTTCATGAAAAATTTACTGGTCCAAAAGTTTTCATTTGAAAATCACATTGGCATTGGTGGTTTTGACCGAGTACAGGTCTTAATCATTTGTTATTTACTTAAAATAATGTTAGAGCTCTCGAAAACCTGCATAAAAGTGCACAGAATGAGCTTATCTGGAGAAAAGAGATGTCCATGATGTTATTTACAGGGTCAAGGATTCAAGTTTGAGTGTACTAAGATTGCAGACTTATTGACCTTGGTGCGAAAAAGGTCTAACTGCATCTTACCGTATTCCGTTGTGCATAACGCGCATTGATGTATAACGCGCACCCATACTTTTGGTAAAAAATCGACGGAAAAGCCGATTTCTGATGTATAACGCGCATCAAAAATCGGCGCGAACGTAAGAAAATTTGGCGCCGATCTGACCTATTTGTGTTGAAATAAAATATTACAAAGAAAAGAAAATCTTAAATAAACAAAAGACAGTAAATCAAAATCGGCGCGAATGAGAAAAATCGGCGCGAACTTAAGAAAATTCGGCGCCGATCTGACCTATTTGTGTCGAAGTAAAATATTACAAAGTAAAGATAATCTTTAATAAACAATAAAGACAGTAAAACAAAATCGGTGCCGACATAAGAAAAATCGGCGGGAATGAAAAAAATCGGCTCCAATTTAAGTATTACATTTTGTGCTGAAGTAAAATATTACAAAGTAGAGAAAAACTTTAATAAACAATTAAGACAGTTAAATAACCATTTTATTTAACGCAAACATGTCACCACCTACTCCAACAATTGCAAGCCAATCAGCTAATATATTGTCACACCTGTCAGAAATTAGCTCCATTTATAATCTTTGAATAATAGGTGTGTTTGCATATGCTCAAACAATGTGAGAGGCGTGAAAAATATTATGAAAAGGTCCTTTGAAATTAGAGGTTAATTGTTAGTAACTATCAATTGATCTTCACAAGTACAGATTGAAAGATACTTCTGTAACATGTTATTACGCATAGAATAAATTTCAAATGATGAAACCATTTATTTCATATAACTCATTTTTTTCCACACTAAGTAAATCAAAGAAATCACGCATTAATATACTGCCATTTTCACACTGTCAGACTCTATTGAACGAGATGACAACAGTATTTGTGATTGTTTTATAATGTACTTCCGCTTCCGGTATAAATTTGAACAACAAATGGCGGCCGATTATCGTAGTTAGTTTAATTAAAAAATCGACGTCTTTTTTGTAAGATCTTTCCTTTACTTTAATAGTTTGTTTCTTTAAATAACTACAAAAAGTTTTACTGTAACTCTGTGTAGAATCGTAATATGTCGACAGCTCGTTTCGTACTCAAATTCAGACGTTCTTGCTGATCACTGGGCTTTGTTTTTCGGCGAAATTTAAGTGAAGAAAAAGTACTGAAAAAATTTATTGGATGTATAATGCGCACCCATGATCTGCGCGCATTTAGGGAGGTAAAAATGTGCGCGGTATACACAACCGAATACGGTAATACAATTGTACTTACCAGAGGTTCCACTAGCTGTTGAATCTCGAGGGTCATTTTGACCATTTTTAACAGATTCTCTCAATTGTAAGCCAGAAAGACCCCTAATTTAAAGAACAATGACCCTTCAGCTTAAATCCTAGGGGTCAAAATAAGGTTGTTTTTTTTTTAAATTTCAAGGGTCAAAGGGTCATCTCCCGGGTCAAATGGAACCCCTTAGTTACACTGTTTTTGTGCTAAGGTGATGGAATGGCTAAATGATTTATGATTTATATGTTTTAAGTGTCATTTTGAATTTTACAGAGTATTGTGCAAACAGTTAATTCATTTTATTTAAACAGCCCTGAATAATTTTTACCAGTTTGAAATGCCTGTCCTTAAAATTGGTGGAGTTGTTAAATGGGAAAATAATTTAAGTTGTATACATATCTTGGAGTATAAAACCCATGTTAGTCTAGAACCAAGTTAGCCTGCCTGTTATTGTGACATGTGTCAAGGCTCAAAAGAAACCACTTAATTCTGGCATTCAGGTATAAATGTTTTCATTTTTCAGACTTAAACGTTTTTCATTTTTCAGGATTTTTCAAGAGAACGGTGCAAAACAAGAAAGTGTACTCATGTGTCGACAATCGTAGCTGTCATATTGACAAAAGTCAGAGGAAGCGTTGTCCGTACTGTCGTTTCCAGAAATGTCTCAATGTTGGGATGAAATTGGAAGGTTTGTAGTATATATTTTCACAGGTTTTTTTTTTCACTTCCAAGCAAATGGGTCCACGCCCTTTAGTTTTGGGGAATATAGCATTATTTCGTCTCTTAAAGAGGAATGAAAAACCCTGATGTAAAGTCACTATTTGGGGAAAACTGCATGATTTTAAAGAAATTTCATGAGGGTAAGTGCCTGTTAAAGGCCACTACTAAAGAAGGCAACAAAAGCCCTGATTCGTACATGCTTTTAGCTATTATTTCCAGAATTAAAAAATCACAAAATTGGTGAGTATTTCAGAACAAGTCAGAACAAGTGATTCAAGAAAATTTTCTGAACTTACTAGCTTAAGATTATGTGTCAATGACATTATTATAAAACAAGCGACATTATAAAAGTGGTCCTAGATAGTTTCAGGAGTGTATTTCTTAACCTTCTGGAAAATGTCAAGCAATAAGATATTTTCTTGATTCTCATGAAATGCACTAATGTTTGCTAATGTCATTTTTGTGTACCCGTTTTGAAGAGAAAGTAATACCCAGGGATTGCTTTGTCTGTCCGTCAGTCTGTCACAGAAACTTAACTTTGGCTATAACTTTGTCATTTCTTTATATTTCTTCATCAAACTTTCAAATTGACAATATGGTCATGATGACGTCAAATTCTTTAGGTCAAAGTCACATTTCATAGATCACACTGTACGGATGTGCAGGCTGATCAGGATCTATACTGTTTGTCCGGTGCCCAAGGTTATAAAACTGAGCATGGAAACCAGTCTCAAATCTCGAGCATCTGATTGGCTGAAATGGCGACCAGTCGTCATTTCAGTCAATCAGATGCTTGAGATTTGAGACTGGTTTCCAATCTCAGCTTTATAACCTTCAGACTTGAGGATATTTTATGACAAGGGCTGCTCTGTTACTTGAGCAATCAAAAGTTGTTGCCAAAGTTGGACCTCTTTGGCTGTTGAAACTTGTTGGTTTGTTATTAGTGCTATGAGCATTTTGAAAATTTGATCAGGTTTGTGGGTGAAATATGTTTCTCAATTTTACGGTTACATAAACATATACTTTGCACTGTTTTCTGTTGCTATTTACATTTATGCATGTTAATAACTTACAGCTGTCAGAACAGACCGAATGAGAGGAGGGAGGAACAAATTTGGACCGATGTACAAACGAGATCGAGCCTTGAAACAACAGGCTATTCGACAACAACAACAAATGTTGGCTAATTGTCAAATGCGTATCGCAAATGGCATGGACCCTTTCACAGGAAATGTTGAACCGCCAGACATCAAGCCTGATCCAGCATTCTTGATGTCAGTTGCAAATAGCCTTGGTTACGGCATTAACTCTATAAATAACAATGTTAGTCAACCTCATACGCCGGCAACTTCACCGACAGATTCTGGAATTCCGTCGCCAACTATATCGGATAATTCGCCACATGATTTACGTTTGTCAGTTCCATCAACATTGTCGCATTCTAATGGACAAATTAATACAAGTACTCAGGGATTGTACTCGAATGGCGGGAGCTTTTTCACGTCCTCTGGTAATATGGCTCATCGGGGGTACGATCCGTATTACCAAGCGGTACCACATCCGTCTAGTATGCCTTTATTACCGCAACTTGTTGTTGATTTAAAAGCTAGTGCTCTGAATGAAGAGGAAATGAAAAATAAACTGTTGTCTTTTGTGGACAGTGAATTTGGTCATACAGATTTGAATCGTGGGAATTACTCTTCGAAATTGCTCCAATTACTGTGTCGCCTTTCAGATCAGTTACTTTTCCTGATGGTCGAGTGGGCGCGAACCTCTGTGTTTTTCAGAGATTTAAAGGTAAATGTTTGGGTTTGAATTTAACTTTAATTTAAACCCTTCCTTCCATTTATATGCCTGTATGGCAGGGCTCTCACTAGATTTGCAAATCAGGGAGAGGTTTTGTCATAATTTTACTGAATTATGGAGAAGTTTGCAGCTAACAGCATTCTTTCCCTATATAATTATATTCTCTCCCATAGCTTAAAGAAGGGAGAAGTCTGGTCACTTTTGTGAGACCATTTCTCTCCCTCTAGTTGAGAGCCCTGTGAGCCATGGGCAGTGTAGATCCTGATCAGCTGGCACTTCTCTGCAGTCTGATCAGGATGTACACTGTCCGCTTTGGGATTTATTTTATTTCTGACCAAAAATAATCTGGATCTACACTAGCTTGTGCGCTGGAGAAAAGGGTTAAATAAACTTTGAATTTTAAATTTATTACCTGATTCCAAACCAGATCCGGGCTTATAGTTTGATGACTTCTGTCTGTCCGTCTGTTAACAAATACTTGAACCAAGGTTACCATTTGTGATTCAAGGTTTTCAAGTCTACTCCTGTTGCTTAGAATTGGTTCAGATTTCCAAACATAAGCCGTCCTGCGCTAATAGTACAGACCACTTAATGCTTAACCCTTTCCTCCATAAATACATGTTTTTACGCATGTGTGACTACTGTCGATTCAGATCAGCCTGCACATCTGTGCCGTCTGATCATGATCTGCACTGGTTGCATTTTGGTCAAAAATAACCTAACATTAAAAAAATGAACAGTGCAGATCCTGATCAGATGGCACGGATCTGGATCTACACTGTTCAACCCACGCCATGAAGGTTTATCTATGGAGAAAGCAGTCAGTCGCTTGCGGAGAAATTGGTTTGTACTGGTTAGAGACCCAGGAACACCGGTTAGGTGGACTGACCGCCGGGATATAACCAGAAAGGTGTTGAAACCAGGCGTTAAACCCCAAACAAACAAACAAACAAACAATTATCTATGGAGGAAAGGGTTAAACACATGTATTTGTCATAATACTAAAAGTATGCTCTTATTGCCCATGTGATGAAGAAACTGTTTTGTCCATATAATGCAAAACAAGATTGTTTTCGGATACAAATGAACATGGAAGTTGCCATTTTTTCCACCCATCATAATTGCCTAAAAATAAGGATTTTACAGTTTTGAATGTAATGACATTTCCCCATTAAACATTACACCTGTTGAATAAGTCACCTACTCACCTTATGATCTATTTTTAAAGTAAATTTGCAGCATATGTTCTTGATAAGATCGCTATATTATGTAAATTGTAAAAATTGATCATGGAAAAATATGGGGTGAAGTGTGTATGAATCTTGCTTACACATTTAATGATAAAATATCTGAATATCTAGTTTGTGGAGTAAAACATGGCAACATCATTTAATCACATGCATTTAAGGATTGAATCAATATTTGATTGTGTTCATTTGCGTATAGAAAACATTTGGATTGTTGTCAAGTTTCATGCTTACTTTAAACAATCCAAATGTTTTTCAGATGAATGTAAGAAAATATCAGTTCAATTCTTATATCAACACACATAAATATTTTCTCTTTTACTGAAATGGTGAGAAGATTTGTGACAAAAATGGCCACATTTTATGTATGACTGTTGGAACAACCACATTGATGGCAAAGCAAATGACAGTATGATTTTTTGTGGCAAAACTTGTTTGCTCATCAAAATTACAAGTAAAAAGGGCACACTCTAATAAATTGAATGAATGAATGAAAGACTATTTATAGAGGGTGGCCCAATTGGTCAAAGACTAATCTTCCTTGGGGCCCTCTTAAACATACAAGCATTATTTTACAGCAACATGTAACAACAAAACAGCATAAAGATAAATTTACAGTACAGAAGATAAATTTACAGTAACAAAACAAATATGTTAAAGCAATTGAAATTTGATAAATTGTGATTTGCAATCTCAGAAAAAGTTAAAATAACAAGACTAAAGTTACATTACAATATATACATTTTCAAATAAAGATCACCTTTTAACAATATTAGTTTTTTAGCCAATGTGTTAATTTTGCAGTAAACTGATTTATTGTATTACTTAAGCGTATTTCAATAGGAATTTTGTTCCATATCATGGGACCAGAGTATGCCATACTCTCTTTAAATAAGTCTATCCTTTGACGAGGAATTTTGAAATCTATTTGACTAATTGAACGTATTTCAGTAATGTTAAATTCTCTATATTGATACATGTCTAAAACATAGAATGGTAAGAGTCTATTATGTACTTTATACATAAATTTTGCTTTTTGGATTAGAATTCTTTGAAAAATAGTTATTGATAGCAGCTTCCATTGTTGCCACACCTCTTAAAGTGATATGGCACACTGTGCACCTCCATTATTTATAATTCTTAGTTGGAGACATCATCATAGACAATGCAGTTGTAAACAATGAAAATAGAAGGCTGATTTTGAGCTCAAAGCAAAAGAAATAAGCCAGGTCTTATAAGTCAGTATTGTTATGCTTCAACTTTGACTGTTGCTTTTGATTTGCTCTGATGGTGACTGTGTTCTGTTATGTTATAACCATGACTGTTGCTGTTGTTAGTCAACAACCAAAGTGTTTGCTATAATTATGTTACGACTTTGACTGTGTTGCTAAGGTTATGCTATGAGCATGACTGTTGCTATGATAATGCTACAATCATGACTGCTGCTATGGTTATGCTATGACCATGACTGTAGCAACAATTGTGTTACAACTGTGACTGTGTTGCTATGGTTATGCCATGACCATGACTGAGTTTATATCATTTCAGGTTGAAGATCAAATGAAGTTATTACAAAGCTGTTGGAGTGAAATTTTAATCCTTGACCTTGCTCAACGTCTGCTCAGACAAATTTGGTCAGGGGAGCTCACTCTGGTAAGTCTTAAATTCCAGGAGAACTTACTGTTGTTAGTTTCTTGAACCCTTTCCTCTGTATAAACTCGTTTATTGCATTGGCAAAAAGTGTAGATCCACATCAGCCGGCACATCCATGCCGTCGGATCAATATCTGCATTGTTCAATTTTCGGTTAGAAAAAAACTTATAAATCAAAAACAGTGCAGATCATGATCAGATGGCATGGATGTGCTAACCTGGCTAGATCTATTCTGGTCACACATGCATTAAAATGCATAAATATATGGAGTAAAGGATTAAGGGAGATAATATTTTTCTCGCACTGGAAATGCACCTCTCCTTGACATTCCTAGAAGCTCTTTAGAGAATCAAGATTTGTAAAACTGATTCTCGGCTTCAAGGTTATAAAATCCAGCCAGAGAATCAGTTGTACAGTTTAAGCTTGCTATTGGTTGGTTAAGAAACTATGCTTAATATCAACCAATCAAATAACTTGATCAGATCCAGATCAGCTGGCATATCTATGCCTTCTGATCAGGTTCTACATTGTTCGCTTTTAATTTCCTCAAGTTATTTCTGACAAAGAAATGTCCTTTGTAGATCCAGATCAGATTTCAAAGATTTGCCATCTGATCTGGATCTACACTGGTGGAACCTGCAATAAAACCTGTATATGTGGAGTAAAGCGTCAAGGTATAAAATACCTTTCTGCCTTTATAGAGGTAGGCAGTAGACAACAGATGAAATTACTATTTAAAACTTGTTGTTATTCTTTTAAATTTATAATGCATGTTGTGTTTGTAGGCAAATGGTCAGAAACTGAACCTGGATAGCTTAGACATGCTCGGCATCAGTGACATGAAGGATCGCATCCTGGACATTGTAAGGAAGATGAAGGACTTGAAGATAGATGACAACGAATACACCTGCTTGAAGTTCCTCATTCTCTTGAATCCTGGTATAGTATAACGCTTTACTGTGTAACGTTTTTACACATGTGCATCCAGTTTAGATTCAGATCACCCATCACATTGTAAGGTACCATCCCGTAGTTGCCTTATAAGTCAAAGATGCAAGTGGTTATGGATAAAACTGTTCACTGAAATTTGCCTGTTTAATAAGAGTGACGGTCTTAAGCACATACGGACGCCGCTGTGTTTTTATGCAATGTGCTGATCCTGTTTACAATATAATACCACTTTAGACAAGTGCGCGTTGTTTTTATAATAACCTGTAAGCATGTTCAGCCACTCTTGTGTACTACATGCAGACAAGTAACCCGAGTGTTGGAATCGATTTCACTCCAGTAAGATGTGCGCGAACAAGTAACTTCGGTTAGCAAATCCAAGTGAAGTTGTCACTTTTAATAACCTGTAAGCATGCAAGATCACCCCTGTGAACTGTATGCAAACAAGTAACCTTGGTTACTGGAATCGGATTCAAGCCATCTTCCTAATAACTTATAAGCACGCAGGATCACCCCGTGAACTGTATGCAAACAAGTAACATTTTTATGGGTTCCTTGCTGGGGCTTGTGTTATAGTTTAATAATAGACTAACAAACGCCTGGGTAAACAGTGCACAAATTTAATGCTCCGCTTGTATAGAACTATTAGAGATAAACTTTCATCATCAAAATAATGTCATGTTCAGCGAGGGACCTAGCCTATGTAATGGGATCTTCTTATTACAATATACATATAACAGTGCAATTGAGATCATCTTCATGGTTACATATATACATAGAGCTACTATATATTACGGTACTCAGAATCTCGGCATAAATATAGATCAACCTGCGTGTACCTACTTCATTATGAAGTATACGTGTGTAGATCTAGATCTAGCTCTATTATGAAATGGGATCTAATCTGCTATGCCATTATATACTGAAATCCACTATTACTATTTGGTGGTCGGAGACCAATACAACACCTTGGATCTGCGATGATGTGGTACTTCACCATTTTAATGATAGTAACTCGAGGCTCAGACTTCTTATTTTTGAAATGGCTGAAATGACTTGTAGCCGGTGTGCGTGTAAAATGCTCTTTTACTAATAATAAAGGTAGAACTGCATAACAGTGTTTGTCGTACCTTAAATTTCTCAGATCTATATAAATATGTATATATTTATATTTTTGGTATGAGCAAAATAGCTGCTGTAAGCTGTACTGCTTATAAAGCTGTTAAAGCACTCGGAGTGTACACTGCGAGAAGAAGATGCAGACTGAATGATTTGCGCGGTATTTATACCCTACAGACAGTACCACATGACCGCATTATCCAATCACAAAGCTGGCTCTTAAGGGGGTAATGTGATGAGTCCGAGACAAGTCTCAAAGCTCTATAAATAAAACAATTTTATAATACTGGCTTCCTACTGGCTCCTTAATTAAATTGAAAAAGCCACAATATTAACAAATATAAAATACAGAAACACGCATATAAAGAAAAAGCCACGGAAATTTTACATTGCGTAATAACATCATACTGATGAACATGCTACGCTCATGGATATAGTTCTAAAACTCACAAAAACTGAACAAACATACATTATAAATGTGGCTCTAATGGGCTAACACTCTATTTTAAGTGTAATAACATGTTAATAAAATAGATTTTGACAAAATTTAACGTTTTCATAAAAAGCCAGACGCTGACAACCGGAAGTAGTTCTGGAGTTAGACAGCCGCCATTGTTTAAATAAACAAATATGGATACTGGATACCATGCTTAGAAAAGTTCAAATATCTTGAAATAATGTCATCCTATTGTGACAAAAACTGTTTCATATCGTGCACAAATAATTTGAACATTTGTACATTCATTGAATAGACGTTACTTAAAGGTTTACGGGAGTTATTCACCCTTAAAAACTCTCTCAAAATTTACAAAGAAGATGCATGGAATTCATGAAATTCTACAAATTCGGCTGGAAATAACAGTCCATTGTTGTTCAAATGATAAAAATTGGTGAGTCCTAGTTTGTTTAATACACAATTATTACAATGTGTGCACTTTGGATGTGAATATACCACAGAGGCATGTATATTATTAATTGTCATCACTTTTCATGACCTTGTAAGGGAACTCAACCTTACACTCTCCCCACCTTAAAAATGAAAATACTCCTGAATTTTTGAATACACGATGAACAAAGTAACAGATCTACAACAATTAGGTAGTCTTTAGTAGTACACCATTTGTCCACCTTGTGCAAAAACTCAACAACTACAATACATTTCTATTGCACTTATTGACTTTTTGCTCCAAGTTGACCCACTGTATATTCATAAGTTATCTACTTGAATAAATAACCAGTTAAACACAACTTGGTTAAGGTAGCAGATGAATCAATAAAAATACACCTTTAAGCATTACCTTAATAATTATTGACTATGCATATATTAATTTAATTAAAGCATGTATTAAACAATAATGCTCTATATTATTTGTAACCCTGATAATTTGTTTGTATCTATACATTATTGAATAGATAAATTTCTGTTGCTTAACAGATATGGACGCACGGGGATTATTATGCCCCTTAGCACAGTGTCATCCATTTAATTTCATATAGTAATTGTAGTTTCACCAGTGTATTCACACCATGAGGGGTACGTCTTTGCATTCATTTAGCAAAGCAGTGTATCCCACATGATTGTTAATAACACTCTTTGACGTGGCAAACTGATACATGGAGATTAGGCAATCAGCATTAATGACCTTTTCACCGAATGATATTTTCTTAATAATACTCAAGTTGGAATGACGGGCGTGCGACTCTCTGGAGTGGATTTCTCGCCTCGATGATCCCGGGAGTATCAAGAAATTGAAGCAATCAGTGATGTACTCTCTGTCCAGTGGCATCTTCCACTTCATCGCCAGCGACGTTGCCACAGATTCCATCACAAGGTTTCTGGTATCTGCAGACATATCCTGCCAACTGACAGGTGGCCACATCTTAAAGGGCTCAGTCAAGGGAAGTAGAACCGATTTCCCCTCCCAATTCCTCCGTGCTGGTGGGAACAGGGGCATCCCTCCCGAAAGCATCAGCGATCTTGCGATTATAGCTGTGTTGTTTACGGGATCCCTTACAGTAAGAAGTGGTTCTGGTATTGATGTAGGGACGTCCGTGTCCATGGATGAAAAGACATTAGAGCGGATTCTTCTGACAGGCGACTTTGCGGGCCTACGTTCCATGTTTTTAGGGGAATCCGACGGTGTCACTTTCTTCCGCTCAGACGGTTGGCTAGTTTCGGAAGGAAGTTTGGTTGCGGGAGGTGTGGGTTTGTCAGTCTCGGTTTTATTATCCCCGCTCCCGTCCACACTCATCTCTGCCACATCTTGACCTGTTCCCTTAATGAGATCCAAGCTGACTGCTTCGATGTCAAAGCCCTCATTTACCGCTGAGGGTTCATCAATAGTGGGGAGATCCTTTGGCGACTGAAGCGGGGTTAGAGGGGACTGGGACCGTTTCCTCTTTGTGGGAGGAGTACACATTGCTGGCGGTGTACCAGGGCATGGTAGGCTCCAGGGAGCGGTTTCCACCACCTTAACATCCAGCGTAGGGAGGCGCAGATCCCTCAGGATGTTGTTGATGTCTTTATGATATGGTTCCCATTTTGTGGGAAGGGCATCCCTATTGGGTTTCTCCGAAGCTTTGCATCCCATAAGCCTCATGAATCGCTCCCTACTTCTGTTGTCGTTGCAGGTGTATGTGACACGATAAAAGACATTTGGCCCAGATAAAACCACCACCGAAGAGTCCATCTCTATTGAGACTTTAACCGTCTCGTATAAGGACGGTTTTGTCGGAGAATACTGAGACACACTAGCCAAGGTAGAGTACAGTAGCGTGGAGGTGGGTCCATGCTGGTCCCAACCCTTCTGCCAGCGGTCCGCTGCTATCGGCCCTGGGTTCTTCAATATGGCCTCCTTCAGAAAGGTTGCCTGGAGACTATTTTCAGGCTTACCCGCCATGCACATTCGGTAGGCCCTTGGTTCCCTCGCCAAGAAGAAGCAGTCCTTGTCGGACGGAAATCCAGATGGTTGGTGGCACACTGCCTTCCTGTGCTCCTTGTCTATGTGGGTGCGAAGGTCAATGGGACGCCTGAAAGTCCTTGGTTCCTCGCAAAACGGACATATGACCTGCAAGAACTGGTGGGGCTTGTTCATGTAGTGTGTCCTCAAATCACCAGCCTTTGTGAACACCTCACCACACGACCAACATGAGAGCGTCATCTGAAAGTACACGTGGAGAACACCTTTGAGCGTACATTGTCACAACCCGAATTCGACCCACATTACGTAGGCATTCTTTGTTATTAATTTGTTTTCTTTGGACTAAAGGAGTATAACATCATTTTCGTGGACGTATCTACAGGAGGGCTTGAAATATAAGGCTTGACGAATACCCTTACTGTTGCGTAACCAAGGATACTAAATATTATTAACTTTTACGATAGGTTGGTGACTACCTCAACTCCTCATCCGTAACAACCGTGAGGTAAGTTAAACCACTGAATTCCCGGCCGAAGACATTCAGTAAAAGTGTTTATCCATATACACAATACAAACGTGCTATCAAAATCAGAACAAGACAGCAAGTTAAAATCTTTATTTTAGTTACACCTCGCAACTAAAATTACAGATGAGTAAAAGTCACAACATCGCTAAGAATTATACAATTAAATAACATAAGCTTGCAACAGTATTGATTACATGTTTTCATTGCAACATGTTGTTATGTTCTCTACTGTGTCTTCTTCATCCACAGTGGTAGGTGTTCTCCTTTATAGGGAAGTAGTCGGTCGATATGAACTGCTCTAGGTACTTTGCTTGGGGATGTACGAACTAAATACGTCAGGTCATCTAGTTTCTTTTCTATTTTGTATGGGCCGTTCCATCGGTTGGCAAGCTTCTTGCAAAGACCGGGTTTTATGGAAGGATCATGAAGCCATACAGGCTGCCCTACATTAAGTGCTCTTTCCTTGGCATTAGCATCATAGTATTTCTTCCTGTATACTGCCTGTCTTCTGAGGTTCTGCCTGGCGATTTCATGTGCTTTCTCTAAGCTGTCTTGTAACTCCTCCACATACGCTTCGGGGGCGGTTTCGGCTTCCCTGTCTCTCTCCGGTCGACCAACAACAGCTTGGCTTGGCAGGATGACATTGCGTCCAAAAACCATCATGTTTGGAGTGAATCCTGATGTTGAATGTTCAGTTGCTCGGTAGGCCATCATGACTTGCGGGAGTAGCGTGTCCCATGACCTTTGGTTCTTGTTGCAGAAAACGGACAGCATATTCATCAAAGTCCTATTGAATCTCTCCACATGACCGTTTGCCTGAGGCCGGAAACTGGTGGTGTGTGTCTTGTAGATATGAAAAAGATCACACATCTGTTTGAACAAAGCTGACTCGAAGTTTCTGCCCTGATCTGTATGCACCTGGAGCGGTACACCGAACCTACAAACAAACTGATCGACGAACACATTAGCGATTGTAGAGGTTTCTTGGTTGGGAATTGCAAATGCCTCCACCCATTTTGTGAACTCGTCACTCATTACAAGAACATATTTATTTCCCCGTTCAGAAGTTATCAGAGGACCAAGAATGTCCATTGACACCTTCTCCATGGGACCACCTACAAGGTTTCTTCCAAGGGGTGCTTTATTTGAGGCCCGGCTTGGTTTCCGGGCAGCACATTTATCACAGTGTTCACAGTACTTTTGGACATCAGCCTTCATACCGGGCCAGTAGAAATCGGCTTGAATTCGTTTCAGTGTGGCTTTCCATCCAAGATGGGCTGCTGTTGGAATATCGTGATTCAGCGTCAGCAGTTGTCTTCGGTTTGCAGTAGGGACAATTAACTGTGTCACGTCATTTTTGCCATCTGACCAGATGCGATACAACATTCCGCTATAAGTCTCAAGTCGGTCCCACTGACCAAAGAGAATTTTCGATGGCGGTGACAATGATGAGATTTCTCTCCACTTCGGTCTGTTAGGACTCTTTTCTTTACAATCGAGGACAGGTCCAATAACGGAGTCATTCCTTTGTTCGTTTCTCACTGTTTCTGGATCCCATCCATGGAGCACTTCAGGGGCATGCTTAATTTGGTCCTGCGAACGGGTCACTACTCTAACAGCAATCTGTACATCTGGAATGTTTGCTCGTGAATCATCACAGGCGTCTAATTCCTCTACTTCTTTAATAGTGACTGGGTCATCAGCGTATCTTCGGCAAACCTTACATGGGGCCCTAGATAGCGCATCAGCGTTTGAGTGTTTTCTACCTTTGCGATGAACGACAGTTATGTCATATAGTCCTAGTTCCTGAATCCATCTTGCCATTTGACCCGTTGGTAACTTCAGATTCTTCATCCAACTGACAGCAGAATTATCGGTCCGCAAAAGAACTTTCTGACCATAAAGATATGTATGGAATTTCTTCAGTGCCACTATTACTGCCAGGAGTTCTTTTCGTGTCACACAATATGACCTCTCATGGGCATTCAGACTTTTGCTCATGTATGCTATGACACGCTCTTCGCCTTCTTGTTCTTGAGACAGAACAGCTCCAGTAGCAAAGTCACTTGCATCCGTATCGAGAATGAATGTTTTGCCAAGTTTGGGGTAGGCTAATATCGGTGTTGATGTAAGGGCAGTTTTGAGCAATTCAAATGCATTATTAGCCTCATCCGACCATTGAAACTTTTCAGCTTTCTCACACAGTTTGTGAAGGGGTCTCGCTATAGCTGCAAATCCACAAACAAAACGGCGATAATAAGAGCAAAGGCCAAGGAAACTTCTGAGTTGTTTCTTGTTTCTTGGAATCGTCCAGTTAGACACAGTATTGATTTTGTCTGGGTCTGTTTCGACACCCTCTTCAGAAACTAAGTGGCCAAGGAATCTTACAGACTTCTTGAAGAAAACACATTTGGACGGTTTAAGTTTTAGGTTTGCTTGCTCTAGTCGCTGAAAGACATGTTCTAACCGTACCAAGCCTTGCTCGAAATTTTCAGCTGGCACTATGATGTCGTCCATATAGACTAGGCACTCTTCCCATTGTAACCCTCGCAAGACATTCTCGATAAGACGTTCGAAGGTGGACGGGGAGTTAGCCAAACCGAAGGGCATAACAGTGAACTGGTACAATCCTAAGCTTGTTGAGAATGCTGACTTGTGTTTGTCTTCAGGGTTTAATGCAACTTGCCAGAACCCAGAGTTGAGATCCATACAGCAGTACCACTTTGACCCAGAAAGTGCGTCCAAGCACTCCTCAACTTTGGGTATCGGGTATGCGTCCTTGATCGTAACATCATTTAATCGCCTGTAGTCAACACAAAACCTGGTTGATCCGTCTTTCTTTGTTACTAGAACTATCGGTGATGACCAACTGCTTGTCGAAGGTTCAATAACACCCCTATCAAGCATTTTCTGGATCTCTTCTTTTTCTGTTTCCCTCTTACCTAATGGTTGTCGTCTTGGTGGTTGGCGAATAGGAGTGGCTGTTCCAGTGTTAATTCTATGCTGTACTGAATTGTTTCTACCAAGGTCGTCTGAAGACTTTGCAAACACATGCTTATATTTTATCAGAAGTTCTTCTAATTTAGCAGACTGATCCTCATTAAGCTCAGCTGTGCTTCTCTCATATAGCTCCTTCAAGTAATCGGGGAGCTTGGTCATACTATCATTTTCCGAAAGGCTTGTTGAACGGCATGTGGTTTGGGTCTCATAGTATGATTCACAAACACCTATTGGTATGTTTGATGGGAGCATAACAGAATCATTTCCAGTATTTATCAGGCATATACTAGGCGTGTCACTATCAATTTGTAGTACACCTTCTACAACAGCAATTGATCGCCGAAGAAGAGATTGTGAAGCACAGAGCAATACAAGACTGGACAGGGTAGTTTTGTTTTCAATAACTACTGGAACTTTAATCATGGACATGGGTGGAACAGAGACATCGCCACTTATAAGAACCCTACATTTAGCCTGGGCCTCCCCACCTATCCAACAATTTATTGGTGTGCGGTCTGTGTAAATGACTGCCTTGCTGTAGTCAATGTTTGAAGCATAGCGAAGTAGGAAATCCTGACCAATGATACCATCCGGGACGATGTCACAAACAATGGCATTCACATCAAAGCTGCTATTGCCAAGGTAAAGCTGTGTCTTTATTTGGCCGCAAACTGTTATCTCCTGGCCATTTGCTCCTTGCATCGTATTATTTATTTTCTGTAACGGTGGTCTAACTTCAGGGTCCATATTTGAGTATATTCGATTCGACAGCAGTGTTGCTGATGAACCATTATCTATTAGGAGCCTTACCTCTATTCCTTGTATTGTGCTCATAGTGTACAAACCATTGTCCCAGATTCCTGTATCAGCTAATTGTCCTATTCGGTTTAAGTTTGCTTCACCTAATTTATAAGCTATATTCGGCCTACTCAAATCCGCTAACCTTTGGCCGCTCAGGCTAACGGTCTGGAGTTTTCCGACTCCAAGTTTTTCTGGGCAGTTGGCTTCTGTGGACAGTCTTTTGCATAATGCTCCATTGATTTGCAAACAAAACATCCAGTAAAATTGTTCTTCTGCTTCTGGTTGTTACCATTCCACTTTTTATTTCCTTGTTTGTTCAGTCTTGCTTCGATCTGATCTAACCTTGTCATTATGTCATGCATCTGCTTAACAAGTGTCGGTTCAACGCCAGTGTTACCCGCCATACTGTCAGATGGCTGATATGCACTTGCGTTAGCTACCATTCTTACATTACCACGTTTCTTGTCGTCCGGTCCAAGTACAAGCTCATACCTTTCAACAACATCAACTGCTTGTTGAATGGTCTTGCAGTCCCTGTCAAGGCATCTGCATCTCATTTCAGGACTTATGGCTTTGTAGAATTGATGTAACCCAAGTGATTCCTGTGCATTGTTATCAAGGTCGGGATAGGCTCTTTTTGCAATCACTCTTAGATCATCGCCAAATGAAGCCAATGTCTCGCCTGGTTCACGTTTCCTGGTCTCCAATTTAGCAACGTACTTTGTCTGCTGTCGCTTGCTTCCGAACCTATCATATAACTTGTGAACAAGTGTTCTGAATATTCTGCGCTCTTGGTCAGTAAGACCCAGATAAAACGTTCTCGCAGGGCCCTGTAAACAAGAAGCCAATGTTAATGCTTTTTCTTCATCAGACCACCTACCCAAGTCTGCACAATTAGTAAAATGGGAGAAATAACTTTCCCAGTCACTAGTACCATCAAAGCTTTCCGGTCTTATCAATGGAATGTTTGACCTTTTAACATTCATACTATTTCTGAGGAAGTCGCCTTGCCCGGTTCTATCAGAATCTTGTGTAACTACCTTGCGTCTGTCACCTCTCCCACCATAGGGACCACTGGGACGCCAGTACCGTTCATTGCCCTCATAACTATCATCTGAATCGTCGTGTGAGTCTCTTCTTCCACTGGTTCGACGTCTACGTCTCCCGGTACTTCCACCTCTTTGGTGATCATCATCACTTTGGTAAGTACTCTCTCGATGTCTATCTCTAGGTTGACTCCTTCGACGATCATAATAGCTTGGACTCAGCGGACGTACCCCGTGGCGGCGAACTTGTCTGAGGTCTTCAACAAGCTCAACGTCATCATTATTCTCTTCACTTATGATAACCCTGCGCTTTGGTTCGTCGGTGTTGGACTCGTCGTTGGTAGGTTCTCTTCCGGGCTCCATCTGAACATCTTCTGGTAGGGCATGATTGTCCTCGTGTTCTTCATCTGTTCCCTGTTCCATGGGCATATCATTACAACTGACTGGTCCGAATTGTACTTCACTATCAGAGTCGGCCATATTAACGATGAACTGTTTTCTAACAAAATATAAAAATAGCAAATAGTTTGTTTCAAGGATCCCTCAACACAAACTTTAAAATCCAATACATAGGTCTACTGCTGAACATCTGACAATAATTTTTAAAACATGTAATAATCAGCTGCATTTGTGACGCGGCACTCATCGTTATCATTAGCTGTAAAGAATAAATTCTTTTGTTAATAAACAGGCGTAGTTCGTATCGGGATGCTCATATTTTTTTAGAGCATCCCACTTCTGACACCAAGTTGTAAGGTACCATCCCGTAGTTGCCTTATTAGTCAAAGATGCAAGTGGTTTATGGATAAAACTGTTCACTGAAATTTGCCTGTTTAATAAGAGTGACGGTCTTAAGCACATACGGACGCCGCTGTGTTTTTATGCAATGTGCTGATCCTGTTTACAATATAATACCACTTTAGACAAGTGCGCGTTGTCTTTTATAATAACCTGTAAGCATGTTCAGCCACTCTTGTGTACTACATGCAGACAAGTAACCCGAGTGTTGGAATCGATTTCACTCCAGTAAGATGTGCGCGAACAAGTAACTTCGGTTAGCAAATCCAAGTGAAGTTGTCACTTTTAATAACCTGTAAGCATGCAAGATCACCCCTGTGAACTGTATGCAAACAAGTAACCTTGGTTACTGGAATCGGATTCAAGCCATCTTCCTAATAACTTATAAGCACGCAGGATCACCCCGTGAACTGTATGCAAACAAGTAACATTTTTATGGGTTCCTTGCTGGGGCTTGTGTTATAGTTTAATAATAGACTAACAAACGCCTGGGTAAACAGTGCACAAATTTAATGCTCCGCTTGTATAGAACTATTAGAGATAAACTTTCATCATCAAAATAATGTCATGTTCAGCGAGGGACCTAGCCTATGTAATGGGATCTTCTTATTACAATATACATATAACAGTGCAATTGAGATCATCTTCATGGTTACATATATACATAGAGCTACTATATATTACGGTACTCAGAATCTCGGCATAAATATAGATCAACCTGCGTGTACCTACTTCATTATGAAGTATACGTGTGTAGATCTAGATCTAGCTCTATTATGAAATGGGATCTAATCTGCTATGCCATTATATACTGAAATCCACTATTACTATTTGGTGGTCGGAGACCAATACAACACCTTGGATCTGCGATGATGTGGTACTTCACCATTTTAATGATAGTAACTCGAGGCTCAGACTTCTTATTTTTGAAATGGCTGAAATGACTTGTAGCCAGTGTGCGTGTAAAATGCTCTTTTACTAATAATAAAGGTAGAACTGCATAACAGTGTTTGTCGTACCTTAAATTTCTCAGATCTATATAAATATGTATATATTTATATTTTTGGTATGAGCAAAATAGCTGCTGTAAGCTGTACTGCTTATAAAGCTGTTAAAGCACTCGGAGTGTACACTGCGAGAAGAAGATGCAGACTGAATGATTTGCGCGGTATTTATACCCTACAGACAGTACCACATGACCGCATTATCCAATCACAAAGCTGGCTCTTAAGGGGGTAATGTGATGAGTCCGAGACAAGTCTCAAAGCTCTATAAATAAAACAATTTTATAATACTGGCTTCCTACTGGCTCCTTAATTAAATTGAAAAAGCCACAATATTAACAAATATAAAATACAGAAACACGCATATAAAGAAAAAGCCACGGAAATTTTACATTGCGTAATAACATCATACTGATGAACATGCTACGCTCATGGATATAGTTCTAAAACTCACAAAAACTGAACAAACATACATTATAAATGTGGCTCTAATGGGCTAACACTCTATTTTAAGTGTAATAACATGTTAATAAAATAGATTTTGACAAAATTTAACGTTTTCATAAAAAGCCAGACGCTGACAACCGGAAGTAGTTCTGGAGTTAGACAGCCGCCATTGTTTAAATAAACAAATATGGATACTGGATACCATGCTTAGAAAAGTTCAAATATCTTGAAATAATGTCATCCTATTGTGACAAAAACTGTTTCATATCGTGCACAAATAATTTGAACATTTGTACATTCATTGAATAGACGTTACTTAAAGGTTTACGGGAGTTATTCACCCTTAAAAACTCTCTCAAAATTTACAAAGAAGATGCATGGAATTCATGAAATTCTACAAATTCGGCTGGAAATAACAGTCCATTGTTGTTCAAATGATAAAAATTGGTGAGTCCTAGTTTGTTTAATACACAATTATTACAATGTGTGCACTTTGGATGTGAATATACCACAGAGGCATGTATATTATTAATTGTCATCACTTTTCATGACCTTGTAAGGGAACTCAACCTTACACTATCAATGCCATCTGATAACGGTCTGCACTGTTTGCTTTTTTTCTGAAGTAACCAATTCAAAAAGCGAACTGTGCAGATCCTGATCAGACGTCATGGACATGTTGACTGATCTGGATCTACACTGTATGCTCATGCCATAAAGGCATATATTTGGAAGAAAGGATTAAGGGCAACAGAAATTTTGATAAAACTGATGTCATCCAAATGAAACGTAAAAACTTAACAAAAAATCAGAATTGTGGGGACAAAGCACCAGACAATTTTAAGTATGTGGTGTCAGTTTTGTTGGAGACTGGCTAATTTATCTAAAGATAGTTACCAAACTCATTTAGTACCACAAAGACAAACGTGTGAATTCACCAAGTCCCAAGATTATAAATCTGAGAATTGAAACCAGTCTCAAATCTCAAGGATAAGTCCATTTCAGCCAATCAGATGCTTGAGATTTGAGACTGGTTTCAAATCTCCGTTTTATAATTTTCAGCTCAGAATTGCTTTTTGTATGCTCACAAATAGGTATTAACCACATCCAAGTAATTTTCTGATGGGCAATTTAGGTTTGTTTCCCCCAGTTTAAGACAGGTCATATTATGGGATCACCCATAGTGGGCTGCATCCACAGCAATATCTGCTCAATATTTACATTCCTATTGATTTCTTCGTTTAAAAAAAAATCGGTTCATTTTGCATGAACCTCATGACCCGTAATGACGCCAGTAACGTCATGGCTGTTACTATTGAAAACTCCCACGTATTACTCCCCCTTTTCACTTAATACTAATTTTTGAAAGCGTTCGACTTAAGTTTATTTAAAGAAAAAAATGAATAAAATGTAAATATAAGTAATGATTCTTATTTTGGTGCGTTTCATGCAGATTGGACGTGCACGCGAGAGCTGGCAAATTTGCCAGCTCTCGTGTTCTAGTCCAATCTGCATGAACCGCACCAAAATAAGAATCATTCCTTAAATAACTCTAACAGTTGTTGACCAATCTTCATAATTTAATTTCAGATGTCCCCAACCTTGAGAGTCAAGAATTCGTCGAAAGTTGTCAGGAAAAAGTCCAAGCTGTGCTGATGGAATATTGTGTCAATTTCTACCCAAATGTCAAGGACAAATTCAGTCAAGTGTTGCTACGGTTACCAGACATCAAGTTAGCTAGCATTTGTGGTGAAGAGTTTCTGTATAGCAAACATTTAACGGGTGAATTACCTGAACATACTCTACTAATGGAGATGCTGCACTCGAAGAAGAAATAAATCAAGGGAGACAATTATTTCAAATTTTGAAATTAACCAAGGGAAATGATGTTCAAATTGAAAACCTGGGATGTCAACATGGCTGTTGACATAGTGTAATTAACATACATTAATTCAATTCCTGTATAAGCTACTTTTGTTCAATGTTCATCAAACATTCATTTTGAAGGCTAGTATTTGTTTAATGTATTCATTTTAGGTAAGGAAATCTCATTCAACATAATATGTTTGCCTACTAATATTTATCAATGATTTGACATTAACTATTCAGTGAGCACTAATAATATAAAATGTTTTGATTTGAAGGTTATTTCTGCTTCTTTACTTGAAAACACTGGAACCTTTTTGCTTACAGCCTATTATCAGATATATCTAAAGCTGTTACGCAATTTAAATAATAGTTCAATTTTCACTGATTGAAAACAGGTTATGAATGTAGCTTTCATTTACTTCATTGATTATTTAAACAGTTTAACAAGGTACACCTGTAGTGTTAACTGGATTTGAAGTGGCTCCTGGCCTGGTAGTTAACTACTTTGCTAGCTATCCTTAGCTTGTGGGTTTGAAACCCGAAGCAAGTTCCAAACTTCTGAATGCCTCTCTGTTTTAACACACAAAAAATGGTTGTTGCTATACACCAGACTCTGCTTACTTCTTAAATGAGCTAAAAAGATCTAGGGTAAGGCATCTAGATTTCTTGTATATAAAACCGTCCACATCCATAAATGCTTCTTGTAGAAGGCCGATCAGAAAACTGAAACTGGAGACAGGTCTCCAAACTCAGTTTCATGATCTTGGGAAACTGAAAATTGTTGCCATTCTTGACTTCAAGGCATGATGTACTTCCACTTCTACTAACCCCTATGTTGACATTGTTTGCAACAGCTCCACTGATGTTAACTATGTAATTATTGTTGATGTGTAAATGAATTTGCATTGATAAGTGCTACGTATTAACCTCCGAAAAGCCAACTTTGGGCTTATCTGTCCAACAGAAGTGCTGATATTTTTAACTGCTCGAAATTTGATTATTTTACTTACTTTCTCATTTCCTTTTTTTCACAATGTTTTTTTTCTGTTAAGTATATTTTTCAGTTTTTGAAATGGGGTTATAACAGTTTCTGTTAATGGATGTAGTTTTAAAAGTGCCATTTCTTAGAACTGTGTCCAGAAGTGTGATATGTTATTTATGCCCCCACAAAGTGGGAGGCATATAGAGTTGCACTCGTCTGTACGTCCCCAGATCTTGTGGCATCAACTCCTCCTAAACTATAATGTGGATTTCTTTCAAACTTGCACAGATGATCAAGCAGGATGTGTACATGATCGTAAAGAAATGATTTTTTCCTGTGACTGTTTTTACCAGAGTTATGGCCCTTTGTTATTAAAAATTATGTTGCTGCAGTGGGGGCATCAGTGTCCAAGGACACATTCTAGTTTTTACTATGTTGTTATGAATACCTTACCTTATACAATGATGAATGGAATGTAATTTTAGCTCACAGTTCAAATCGGACATGTCTCATTTATTTTCTCAGTATTTTCAGAAAAAAATAGCAGCTGCCAGTACCACAGAAGATGAGCAAGTGTAGATCCTGATCAGGGCTAAAGGTTATAAAACTGAGATTTGAAACCAGTCTCAAGTCTCAAGCATCTGATTGGCTGAAATGCCAACCAGTTACCATTTCAGCCAATCAGATGCTTGAGATTTGAGACTGGTTTCCATGCTCAGTTTTATAACCTTGGGCAAAGATGGCCTTCATGTTCTGGCTGACCTGGATCTACATTGTTAGGGATAAAACCCCTATAATGATATGGAGTATAATATTATGGAATAAATTGTTAGAGGTCAATACTTAACAGTGTTAATTAATACCTGTTACTGCTAACAATCTCTGGTTGTTATTGTTTCATTTTTCTATTAAGTATTTTCGAAAATCTACTGTTGCTACCTTATTCAAAGTTCAGACAAAAGCATATGTAGACTTTACACATCCATGTTCAAAGTTCAGACATAAACATACATATTTTTTCAGCATCTTCTTTACTTAAGAATTTAAAAAAAGCATATGTATTATTTAAAAAAAGACTTCTTATTGCTGTTTATTTTTGCACCCCCCCCCCACCCACCCCCTGATTCTCATTGGAAAAAGTATATTTTTTAATTGTTGACAAGTTTCTAAGAAAATAACTTGATACTTTTTAAATATTCATGTAATATAGTATGCATTAATTTATTTTGAACTGGTGTTTCTAATTCCAAGTGCAGAGTCTTCCCTTTGATGGAATGCTAGACAAATCTTTTCAACCACAAACATAAACAATCATGTCACGTTACATACGATGTTTTGGTTTGGCGTTTATATAATGCATTACTTAAAAACATAATCATTATTTTAATTAACTGTAAAAATCAGTCATGTGTATACATTCTCTTTTATTACAAGGTACAAGAGATTTCCTTAGGACCGCTGCTGTCAGGTTTTTGTCTTCTTACTCTATGGATACTTCTTGTTTCCCATTTGCTTACAGTGTAGATCCAGACCAGCCTGCTTGTCAATGCAGTCACTTCAGAAATAATAGATCCTGATCTGACCACTCCAGTGCCCAAGATCATAAAACTAAATCTGGAGATCAGTCTCAAATCTCAAGCATCTGATTGGCTGAAATGTCGACCAGTCGCCATTTCAGCCAATCAGATCCTTGAGATTTGAGACTGATCTCAAATATTAGTTTTATGATCTTGGGCCCTGTTGCACATGGGATATAAGCCATATCCCATGGATTAAAGGGTTAACAATTTACTCAGTGTTTACATCTTTTATCTTGTGGACAACCATTTCAGATCTGTTCTGGATCTACACTGTTTGCCCTCGTAATAAAGTTGTATATGTTAAGTAAAGAGTTAAGATGAGAATGTTCAGAAAAATGTTTGCGATGTTATAGAAAGTCTTTATAGGGCTCATTGTTATGTCATCATTTAGTGCTATGTTATGTATTTTGCTATCTATGTTACAAATGGTAACGTTTGTTGCAAGGAATTGTTTCTGTGAAACAGATTAGAGTATACCAAAATGTTTTCTGTGTTTAATCTCATTCTAGCAGATTGTATGGACTAGATTCATCACACATAAAGATGTCTTTATAAAAAAGAAACTTGAAAAATAATGCTTTCTAAAAGATGTATTCTAAAATTAGCATACACATAAAGTTTTTTGCAAAGGTGAACATTGTAGATCCAGATCAGCTGGCACATCCGTGCCACATGGTAAGGATGTACATCCGTCCCTGAATAGCCATCTGGTCATAAAGTACACTGTGTATGTTAACAAATTTACCCCATGAACCTTAAACAGACTGACTCAAGTACTACAGAATGTGAGTCCGTTACATTCAGCAGTTCAGGGCCCATGATCATAGAACTAATAGTGGGGACCAGTCTCAAATCTCGAGCATCTGATTGGCCGAAATGGCGACCAGTTGCCAATCAGATTATTGAGATTTGAGATTGGTTTCCAGATTTAGTTTTATGATCTTGGGCACAGTTTTAAACATTGGAAACAACTTGGTGCACTCTGTCAGGGGTTTTGTGTGCGCATTTAATGTTTGTATCAAAACAAATGATATTTTTAAAATGAAATTGACATACTGGTATTTTTACAGCATTATATAATTTATTGATTTGCTTTCTAGTGTAAAGAAAGTGTTAGATAACAAAATGTAATGAAATGAAAATATTTTAAGAGATTGTTTAAGACTGAAATCAAGTTTTTAAATGATATTAATATTCAACTTTTTTTTTCCATTACTCCATTGGCTGTGGTTTTTATTGACTTTTATTCATGCGCAAACAGTGTAGATCAAGATCAGCCAGTATGTCTATGCCTTTGATCATGATCTACACTATTAGCTTTCAGATTCATTGGGTTATTTCTGACCAAGAGGCAACCAGTAATGATTCAGATCAGCCAGCACATCTGTGCCATCTGATCAGGTTCTGTACTGTTGGCCTCTGGTTGCACACACAATATAAAGTCAATAGTTAATCAGAGGAAGTATTTTAAGTTATTTGTACAATGTTTTCTTGAATGAAATACATCTCATTTGTTTTTCTTTTTAAAGTTTTAAAGGATTTAAATGTGACCAATACCCACAAACAATAAAAGCAACACAATTCTGGTGTTTAAATTGGAAATTTGCACAGTTAAATCTGTAGGCATTTCAAATACTGGTATATACTAAATGTTTAGTAACTGAGGAAAATTCACAAATTCTAATTCTTTAACATTTGTAAAGCCTGCGAGTGCTGAGCATTTGCTACCAGTGTAGACCAAGATCTGCCAGTACATCTGTGTAGTTTGGAGAGAGTCAAGACTATTCTTGAAATTTGTTCGTGCTCAAACTATGAAGAATTACAGAACTAGTCAAATTCACACGGACAGCATATTTTTTTAAGGGTTAAATGAAGGTACCAGTTTTAATGATTATTCACAAATTATTAAGTACATGAAACTACTTGACAAAGTCTTCCACTTTAATTATAGAATCATTGGCACATCTGTGATGTGTTTGTGTAGAATTTTCTTTTTTAAAAGGTAATTTCTGAAAATTGTCATACAACTGAGAATGGAAACCAGCCAGAGATCTCAGAATTTTGATTGGTTGAAATTAAACACAGTTCCAGAACTGAACAATTAAATGCTTTAGGTTTGAGACTGGTTTCCATTCTCAGTTTATAATGCCCAGCCTAGGGGAAGTGCTCCTTCAGTTTAATGGTGAACAAATAAACATCGCTATGCTGTGATAAAATGGTATTTTATTCTGTCTCTTGGTAATTCTATTCAGAATTGTAAGAGTTTAAGGCATTGACCTTAAGTCAGGACACTGAATTATTTAGTCTTTACAGATAAGATTTGTGGTCATTGTAACTGTAAATATCTTCTTGCAACTGTAGGCTGACATTTGAAAATGTGCATTTATAGTCCAAAACAAAAGGGACTCATTCGGTGGGTAATGTCATAATGACAATGTTCCCCATATGTTGTTTTAAGCAATTCTTTTTTGTATGCCATTATAGCTGTTGCTTATAAAAAATATGGCTTGAGCTTGCTACCTCAGTTGACTGAGTTGTGGGTTAAATCAAGGTCCTTAAGCTTTTGACTGTTATTTGAGGGGGTATGGGGAATTGCATACTGTCATGTTTCATCTGAATCACAATGTCATGATTAAGAAAATCTTTAAAAATGTTTGGGGTTAAACTGAAAATGGCAGCTTTACTTTAATAACATAAAAAAATGTATAGCTAAAATACCACACATTCTGTTTCAAATTCCCAGATCTTTTTTCTGTTTGAAACAGCTGGGTTTTTTTATTTTTTTCTTGCTTGCTTGAAAAGGCATTGTTTAAACAATATTCTCTTTTATTGATGCTTTCTTATGGTATTTTTTTTATTAAAACATAGCTTTGTTCACTTTTACAATTGTTAGTTTGTTACAATACAGCCTTTTTTTTTACAAATCCAGAAACTATGTTTAATGTTTAAGGTTTTGCTAATTTAGCTCAATTTAATCATGGATTTTAGTTTAGCTTCAAATTTAACACAATAGTTTTATTACTGCACAACTCGTGTGTTAAACCTTAATTCCATAGATACACTTTTATGGCGTGGGTGAAAAGTGTAGACCCAGATATTTGGGCACCTCCCTCCCTGATCTGGATCTACACTTGTAGCACATGCGTAAAAATGCTTATATATGGAGGAAAGGGTTAATAGCACAAAAACAAATTAAACTGTGAACTTGCGCCTCTGTTAAAAAGATGCAACAATGTTAAAATTGTGAAATTAATGCTGATACTGCTTGTATGTGATATAAATTAAGGTCTTTTATACATATGTTATGATTATATCTGAAAAGTGCTTTTTATTGTCTTACATATGTGCTAGTGCTCCAAAATGTTACACGAGTAAAACACAATTTTTTTATTGTCTTACATATGTGCTAGTGTTCCAAAAAGTTACATGAGAAAACAAAATTTTTTTTCAACTAATTTAACTATAGATTTAGGACTTGATATAAAACTGATCTAAAGTTGGCATAATTCAATATGAAATAGGCACAGTATAATACCAAGCCTTGACATATTTTTGATATTGTTAAATCAGTTTTACTTATAAGGAAATTACTTACTTTAGAAATAACAGTAACATTGAGAAATAATTTCAACCTGCTTTATGGATGGTGATCTCTGGTACTCGGGAGAAATTTTTCGATTTCAAACATATTTAATGGGAAAATGTTCACCTTTTTCAAAACAAGTCGGTCAAAGCATGTTAATCAACTGATGTTAGGTTTTAAAATTTGATGTTAACTCTTTACTCAATAGATATGCCTTAACCCTTTCCTCCATATACACGTTTACGCATGTGTGACCAGTGTAGATCCAGATCAGACGGCACATCCATGCCGTCTGATCAGGATCTGCACTGGTCACATTTTGGTCAGAAATAACCTAATGAATCCAAAAGCGAACAGTTTAAAACCTGATCACATGGCACAGATGTGTCAGCTGATCTGGATCTAAACTGTTCACCCACACAATAAAGGTGTATCTATGGAGGAAAGGGTTAAACCTGTATCTATGGAGTGAAGGGTTATATCAAAAGTTGTGTAATCGTTTAAGTTAGAATTCCTTTAGTTTCCCAACTTATCAAAACCTACTAAATATTAGCAAGTGACTAACAAAACCATTTTAAGATTTAGCAAGACACAATAGTCTTAATCATCTTTTGAGTTTAATTTTAATATATTGTTATTTGTTTTAAGCATATTTGTATATAAGATGATTGTCGGACTATTGCATTGTACAAAGATAATACTAAATAAAATCTACTAAAGTTATCATGTGTTTCTTGTTCATTTCTTCGTCTTTGATGATAATTATATGGTGAAATGTGAACAAAAATAATCGTTTACAGCAAGCCACATCAGATTCAGCTCAAAATCTGATTTATTTGCCCCCTCTGCTAAGCGGAAAGGCGGGTCTAGGAATGGTCTTTGTCCGTCTGTTCCATGTGTGGGTGTGTGCAGATTTCATGTCAAGTCAATAACTTCTCAACTCCTGGAAGGAATTCCATTAAACTTCAATCAAATGTGCAGAACTCATTTTGCAACCTGGCTTGCTCAAGGTCACCAGAGGTGTTTAAAGATTTGAACCATGTACTTGGTGTCCAGACCATATCTTCAGATCCCTTTAAAGAATTTCATGAAACTTTGGTCAAATATCAAGACCATGTGCAGAACCCATGTTCCAACCTGGCCAGCTCAAGGTCCAGGCCACTTGTGGTGTTTCAACGTTTGAACCGTGTATTTCCTGTCTGCATCATAACTTTTAAACCCCTGGAAGTAATTTCATAACACTGGTCAAATGTTCACCCAATCGAGACGATGTGCAGAACCCATTTCCCAACCAGGCCAGGTTTAAAGATTTCAGACATGTATTTTGTGTCAGCTCCATTACTTCCAAACCCCTAGAAAGAATTTCATGAACTCTTGGTCAAATGCAAACCTCATAGAGACGATGTCGAAACGTGTGTTTCAACAATGCTGGCTCAAGGTCGAGGTCACAAGTGTTGGTCAAAGGTTTGAGTACCCCCAAGCTTAGCCCAACTATTTGTGCGCAACAAGCTCTTTTCTATGTTGTATTCGCGCACAACCCAGTTACTATTCAATTCAATGCGGAAATTTTTTCTTCTATGTCTATATGCCAGCGATCAGAATTTGAGTCGCAACTTTAGCGGCTCCATAAAGCATCTTAAACCTTATGTATCTTAAAAAAATTTACATACCTGAAAAGCCACATTCAAGTCGAATCAATATATTATGTAATCCTTTATAAATAACGGTATCATTTTTTAAGCAAAACTTTTAAACCTCCACCCATGTCAAATTATTTCGATTGCGCCGCTTAAAGTTTACCTGACTCACGTTTATTGATAAACTTCACCGTACCAGCTTGAAATATGTACTGCAGAAATTCTTGCTACGGTCAATACAAAGCAACTTATGGATAAAGGTTTGATGAATAAAAGAAAGTATAACTATCTGCAAATATAATTAACAAGGTAATTTACACAACATTATTAAAGATGCAATTGAAACTTAATATAGCGGGGCGGGTATCTAAACAGATTTTATTGTTACTTTTATCATTATCAATGTTTTATAACAACATTGAAACATACCAGTATTGAAATTTTCATGTGGGGGTGAAAAAATAACAGACTTTAAATCGGGTCGATTTCCACCACAGTTTTGATCGTAACTGCTTGAGATGTAAAGGACAGACATCTATAAAAAGTCAGTATGATAACGGGTCTGTGCTTGCCGTCGAATTATTGAGACTACCCCAAGCTGTGTTTCATGCCCTTCATAAAGGGTTATATTGCTTTGCACATGTTGATATAACAATAAAAATGCATATAACATAAACCATATAAAGACTTCTGTCAGTTTACTGTTAAATCCATCATACTGTTTCACCAGACTTTCGGTATTGTATTATAATTAAATTAACTACCGGAACTGAATTAGAGACTTGCGCAGTGAAACAGTCAAACTATCGGTATCTGCTGGTTTTGATACCCGTATGATACCTATTGCCAAACATTTACTGGTAAGCCACCTAAATAATGTGTTTTTCACGATGTGCTTATTGTACAGTGGACTTTTTTGACAGGGCGTAAAAATATTCGAAGAATTTCTAAAATAAAGGAGATTAAAGCTGATTTGGTAAGATTTTGCCCCTTATCGACATTGTCATTCCTGAGATTTATTTTTTCTTGTGCTTTTAGTAAAAATTTAGTTAATAAATCTGCCTGTTTTTTCGGTTGAGAATTGTTGAATATGTTTGATAATTTTTGGTTTTTCTTTATTATTTTTCTTGTCAATACATATTTAAATATTTTTTAAAAACGTAGTAAACAAATGCAAAATTTCTGCATGACCTCACATGACTCTTCAGTACCAGTCAATTTACCAGAGAGGTTTCGTACCAGTTGAATTTGTTTAATATGGAATTCTGAGACAATTATGAACAAATCATACTGGCAAGTTTCTTCCATGTATTTCAAATGCATGACATATTGTTTATTTAATGAAAATGTAGTTACATGGTTAAAGTGTTAGACTGACTGACAAGTTGCACGGTCAGAGCCTGGATGAAAGTCTCATAAGATGAGGATGTGGGGTATTTGTCTCACACTTAGCTGGGAATTAGCTGTGACCTTATGCTTATGTTATCACTACAGTATTATTTTCATGCAGAGGATTAATACTGAATGCTATATGTTATATGCTTTTTAGACTAACAAATATGTGAATAAGAACAGCTTGTAATGAAGTTTCAAATAGTTGGCCAAAATATTAGTTGATACATACAAAAGTTTCATGAATATGTCTATTTAAACCAATATACCCATAAACCTTTAGTTACATACTAAAGGTTTGCATATGAAATACCAGCAAACATTAAATATTAAGGGTCCAAAAAGGAACAACAGTCAGTCAACCTTCAGTCACAACCAGTCTAGATTGACATCAGCCTACTGTCACAGTCCACCTCCAGTCACAACCAGTCTAGACCTAGATCAGCCCACTGTCACAGTCCACCTCCAGTCACAACCAGTCTATACCTAGATCAGCCCACTGTCACAGTTCACCTTCAGTGACAACCAGTCTAGATCTACATAAGTGTATTTTCACAGTCCATCTTCAGTCACAACTGGTCCAGACCTAGAAATAGACCACCCTACTGTCTCAGTTTCCTAGATCTAAATAAGTCTATTGTCACAGTCAACTTCAGTCACAACCAGTTAAGATTGACATAAACCTACTGTCACAGTCCACCTTCAGTCACAACCAGTCAGGACCTAGACATGCCTACAGTCACAGTCCTCCTTCAGTCCAAACCAGTCAAGATCTAGATCTAGATCACCCTACTGACACAGTTTCCCCTGCTGTCACAAGCAGTCTAGACCTAAAATCAGTCTATTGTCACAGTCCACCTTCAGTCACAACCAGTCTAGATTGACATAAGCCTACCATCACCGTCCACCTTCAGTCACAACCAGTCTAGACCTAGATCAGCCTACTGACACAGTCCTACTTTAGTCACAAACAGTCTAGATTGACATTAGCCTACTGTCACAGACCACCTTCAGTCACAACCAGTCTAGATCTAGATCAGCCTACTGTCACAGTTTCCATGCAGTCACAACCAGCAAGATCTAGATTAGCCCACTGTCACAGTCCACCTTCAGTAATGACCAGTCTAGACCTAGATCAGCCTACTGTCACAGTCCACCTTCAGTGACAACTAGTCTAGATCTAGATCACCTTACTGTCACAGTCCACCTTCAGTGATAACCAGTCTAGACCTAGATCAGCCCACTGTCACAGTCCACCTTCAGTGACAACCATTCTAGATCTAGATCACCTTACTGTCACAGTACACCTTCAGTGACAACCGGTCTAGATCTAGATCACCCTACTGTCACAGTCCACCTTCAGTGACAACCATTCTAGATCTAGATCACCTACTGTCACAGTCCACCTTCAGTGACAACCAGTCAAGATCTAGATCACCATACTGTCACAGTCCACCTTCAGTGACAACCAGTCTAGATCTAGATCAGCCTACTGTCACAGTCCACCTTCAGTGACAACCATTCTAGATCTAGATCACCATACTGTCACAGTCCACCTTCAGTGACAACCAGTCTAGATCAAGATCACCTTACTGTCACAGTCCACCTTCAGTGACAACCAGTCTAGATCTAGATCACCTTACTGTCACAGTCCACCTTCAGTGACAACCATTCTAGACCTAGATCAGCCCTCTGTCACAGTCCACCTCCAGTAACAACCAGTCTAGATCTAGATCACCCTACTGTCACAGTCCACCTTCAGTGACAACCAGTCTAGATCTAGATCACCTTACTGTCACAGTCCACCTTCAATAACAACCAGTCTAGATCTTGATCAGCGGACTGTAACAGTCCACCTTCAGTGACAACCAGTCTAGATCTAGATCACCCTACTGTCACAGTCCACCTCCAGTCACAACCAGTCTAGACCGAGATCAGCCCACTGTCACAGTCCACCTTCAGTGACAACCAGTCTAGATCTAGATCACCATACTGTCACAGTCCACCTTCAGTGACAACCAGTCTAGACCTAAATCAGCCTACAGTGAGTCACAGTCCACCTTCAGTGACAACCATTCTAGATCTAGATCACCTTACTGTCACAGTCCACCTTCAGTGACAATCAGTCTAGATCTAGATCACCCTACTGTTACAGTCCACCTTCAGTGACAACCTGTCTAGACCTAGATCAGCCTACAGTGAGTCACAGTCCACCTTCAGTGACAACCAGTCTAGACCTAAATCAGCCGATTGTCACCGTCCACCTTCATTGACAACCAGTCTAGATCTAGATAAGTGTATTATCACAGTCCATCTTCAGTCACAACCAGTCTAGATCTAGATCACCCTACTGTCACAGTCCACCTTCAGTGACAACCAGTCTAGATCTAGATAAGTGTATTGTCACAGTCCATCTTCAGTGACAACCAGTCTAGATCTAGGTCACCCTACTGTCACCTTCCACCTTCAGTAACAACCAGTCTAGATCTAGATCACCCTACTGTCACAGTCCACCTTTTAGACACTCCATTGAACAGTAAATAGAGCACCTCTTTTTTCCTGTCAGTTATGCAAATTAAACAATGTTTATGGGTTAAAGCCAGGGTTCACAAGCTGCTGAATCTCAAGGGACATTTTTGTAACTTTTTAGTGGATTCTGGAAATTAATAGCAAAAATCCCCCTTATTTAAGGAAAAAAAGACCCTTCAGCTAAAATCATGTGGGTCAAAATGAGGGTTTTTAAAAATTTTAATTCAAAGGGTCATTTTCTGGGTCAAATGGAACCACTGGTTAAAGCATTGATTGTATTTATCCGATGCAGAGAATGTTCCTTTCCTTCAACTGCTGTAATAATCTTAAATACGTTATTTATATGTTTATTTATGGAAATTTGATGGAATGTTAATTGGTTACTTATAAGGAAAATCAGTTGGAAAAACCAGCAA
Organism: Corbicula japonica; assembly: GCA_038501625.1. Lineage (NCBI taxonomy): Eukaryota > Metazoa > Mollusca > Bivalvia > Venerida > Cyrenidae > Corbicula > Corbicula japonica. The sequence goes on from JAZAYU010000127.1 coordinate 1,597,008, forward strand.
CAATTGGGGAATTGTTTCATTTTGCTAGTGATGCTATTACTCTGGATTGATGAATTTTTTAGTTTTATCCTTGCTTAGTCATATTTCCAGTTTATACCTACTTTGACCATGGAATGAGATGATTTTCTAGGTTAATTGACCTACTGCATCTCCTTCTAATGTCACCTTTAACACTAGCAAAATTGAACCCGACAGTTGCATATTTTGTAACATTTAAGTGATTCATCTCAATCAGCCTGGCTTCCTGCCTATCGTTGCTTCCTATCTACTCTTCTTTATATATACAGCCTTAAAATGCATGCCTCCCACTCAACATGGGAGGTGGGGATGTGTCATTATAAAAAAAACTGTCCGCAGTTACAGTTTTATTCACCTAATTTACTTCAAAAGAAATTAAATCATGAAAATGTGATGGGTTGCACAGTTGACATGTGAGTTTGGCCAGTTTGATATATTAGAGAGATTTGTCATTTATAATGTATTAATGTTTGTATTTACGGCTGGCCTGGGTCATTGTAAGTTATAGGATTGTGGGAAGCTTTTACTGGAATTGTTGTAAGAAGTCTATACCTTTGGTTAATATAATTATGTGAATGTGTTAGTTTGTCAGAATTGAATATAAGTGATATATGCATGAAAAAAACAACACAAAAAGGATGTAAGTACATTAGATCTTGTAAGTACAATGGTTATAGGTTGCCTTAGTCTTGGTCAGTATTAATTGTTAAACATTTATCAGAGGCAATTGTAGTTAAACCTTTGATATATCGTCACCTCAGTTTTATAATCTTCAGTACCATTAAAATAAGAAAGAGATAGTTATACCATTTTTTGTTATTTTTAAGGTGACAGTACAACATTTTGTATAAAAACAACTTTAAATTTTAATTTCAACATTAAAATATATTCATTTATTTCAATTTTACAACGTTTCTAGGATTTCAAGATTAGGACTTAAAAAATTTAGTCCTGATAATACATTTGTATTGACTGTGAGATCCCTATTTTTAAAAAAAGACTGGATTTGTACATGAATATACATGAGTTGTGTTGTTATTTCTTCGAAGTATTTATCTCTGTAATTTTATTTGGGAGTAACTTTTGTTTTTTTAATAGATTGTTCAAGACTTAGTTATGTTCAAGGTCAGGTTATAAGTCGTTCATTTCATGCATCTTCAGTTAATTAATGGAAGTTTTGAATGTATTTTATGTTGATATTTAATTATTTATTATATTAATATTTTCAACAAAAGACATTTTATTTCTCATTTTCTTGTTCATTCATGTAGAAATATCTTATCATTAGGCATGGTACTGTTTGCTTGTATTTGGGGCTGAATTTAAGCCTTATTCCTAATGTCAAACATATTTTACATAATTATGGAAGAAGTAATATTTCAAATCAGTGCCAGTCTGTTAATAAGCACTTGACTTAAAAATTGCCATAAATTAGAATGATTTACATGTAATTGGTCCCTAAAGTACAGGGAATGGCTTGAAGAGAGACCTGGGAGAAATAGTCTCCATAACTTCTCCCTCTACTGAGCCAAGGGAAAAGTTTTTACCTATATATCTCTTTTAGAAAGTTGAAAACTTTCAAAACTTCTCCCTAAATTGGCAAAACTTCTCCCTGTTCTCACAGCCTAAGCCGATCCCCGTCCTGATGTACACTGTTTGCTTTAGATTTATTTTATTACTTCCAACCAAGAAGTGATCATTGTAGATCCTCAGATCTGATGGCATAGATGAGCTCGCAGATCTGGAGCTACATTGTTCACACATGGGATAAAAGCTGAATCATTGGAATACAGGGTTAAAAATCCAGAAAAAAAACTTTCTCTAGCCACAGTAAGGAAAAGTACTAAGACGTTCTGGTCCCAAGGTTATAAAACTGAGAATGGAAACTGGTCCTAAATCTCAAGCATCTGATAATTGGCTGAAATAGCGACCAGTCACCATTTCAGCTAATCAGATACTTGAGACTGGTTTCAAATCTCAGTTTTATAATCTTCAGCACAGATTCGGATATTGTTGAGCATATTTTCCAATTTGGGAAAGGCTTATTTGTAAGAAGCTAATTGTAACTAATGTAATAACAGACCGGAGTTGTAGACTGATCAATTTACATCAGCTTCTAGGTCTCCAAAATTCACGGAAAATTAACAAAAATCAATGCCAGACTGTAATCATGGTGTAACAGGGAAGAATTCAGACCCTAAAAGTGCCAAAGTTTGCAGGATTAGAGAAATAAATAACATTTTTAGACACTGTCCTGTCATCCTGGGAAATTACTTCCATTAATTTTACATGTTAGTTGGTTGATCTCTGATTTGGGGAGTCTCCTATTAATGCTCTTGTACTCAGTTTCACAAGTCCTTCTTTGTTATAACACTTTCCTCCATATTAACGCATTTTTAAAGCATGTGCGACCAGTGTAGATCCAGATCAGCCGGCACATCCGTGCCATCTGATCAGGATCTGCACTGATCGCAGTTTGGTCAGAAATAACCTAACAAATCAAAGTGAACAGTTTAGATCCTGATCAGACAGCTGATCTGGATCTAAACTGTTCGCCCTAGCAATAAAGGTGTTTCTATGGAGGAAAGGGTTAATGATCTTGTACTCAGTGTCACAAGTCCTTTCTTGTTTTTTCATGAGAATTTTAGCACTTTATTTCATTTATGCAGGGTTTTAAATCCACACAGTGCAGAATTGGAGAAAATATTCTTATCAAATCTTAATAGAAAGAAGTATGCAAAGCTAAAAGTGATTCAGTTGTTTGTTGTAAGATTAAATGTTACATGTTTTCTGGGATTTGTGCATGATTATGTGAATCCAGAAGAATAAAGCATAAATTGAATAAATGTTTGGTTGTAATAATTTACAAAAAATTTAATATATGCATTTTTAAGCATGTGCGACCAGTGTAGGTCCAGATCAGCTGGCACATCCGTGCCATCTAATCAGGATCTGCACTTGTCGCATTTTGGTCAGGAATAACCTAATGATTAAAAAAGCTAACAGTTTAGATCCTGATCAGACGGCAAGGATGTGCCAGCTGATCTGGATCTAAACTGTCTGCCCTCACAATAAAGGTGTATCTACAGGAGGAAAGGGTTAACAAATTGTTTAAACCTATCTTTGAAACAAGAAAATAATAAATCGTTTTCAGTTAAGCACCTGTCTTCATAGTAGGGGCTAAACTGCAATTTGCATGGCTCAACTGTTTCCACATTCAACTTTCTGATTTATGTATTTAGATTTTAGTTATTTTTTGTTTATGCAGAAATCAGATATAATCGATAATGCTTAATTTATGGACAAATATTTATAAAATGACTGCTGTATATCTGTATTTCCACCTTAGGGCTTTTCATTGGATTTTCATTTTAGACAAACTTAAGTTTTGCTGACAAATTGTTAAGTAGGCAATATTTATTTTAAGGTTTATTATTCTTTTTCATTATACATAAATGTTTTAACTCCAAGGAAAAAATTTTTATAACATGGGTGACCGTTACAATCAAGATCAACCTGCACATGTGTGCCCAAGGTTATAAAACTGAGCATGGAAACCAGTCTCAAATCTCAAGCATCTGATTGGCTGAAATGGCGACTGGTCGCCATTTCAGCCAATCAGATGCTTGAGATTTGAGACTGGTTTCCAAACTCAGTTTTATAACCTTCAGCCCCGTGCTGTCTGATCTGGATCTACACTAGTCACTTTTTAGTAAGATAAACCTAATGAATTGAAAATCTTGATCAGACAGGTTAGGCAATATATTAAAAAATATTTTAGATTCTCATCCCCACGCCCGCCCCTGTCCAAAACCTCCCGCCCCCAAAATTTTTTTTTGTAAAAAAATCAGAACATAATTATTCTGTTCCAGACAGAACGGGTTTTAGACCATCCCGGATATGAAAAAAACATGGCTGATATTATAAAGATTCTGGAAACTATAAATGCCATTTTCTCAAAATTTTAATTTAGTTTTTACTTCTGTTCTCAGGTATTTCGTTAATAAAAAATAAAAATTAAAAAGTGTCCACCCGCCCCTTTTTTTACAAAATCCGGATGAGAATCTAATAATTTATTTTCTCTGGCCTTAACGCTTTGCTCTATAGATACCTTTATTGCCTGGGAAATCAGTGTAGATCAAAATCATCCAGCACATCTGTGCCATCTTGTAAATCTTGATCAGGCAGGTTAACGCTTTACTACATAGAAACATTTTTATTGCCTGGGCGATCAGTGTAGATCCAGATCAGCCAGCACATTTGTGCCATCTGATCAGGATGTACAATGTTTGCTTTTAGATGAATTAGTTTTTTCTGACCAAGTAGCGTACTGTGTAGATCCAGATCAAACAGCACATTTGTGTCAGCTGATCTGAATCTACCGTATTTTCACATGTACAAAAAGGAATATAATAACCCTTTCCTGTACAGACACACCTTTATTGCTAGGGCGAACAGTTTAGATCCAGATCAGCCGGCACATGCGTAAAAATGCGTATATATCCAGGAAAGGGTTAAATGGAGTAAAAGGTAACTGTGTCTTGCATTTTTGATCTTTGCATTGTTGATCTATTTAATACTGACAATGTTACTTTACTATAACTTACAACAGGGAAGAGAAAAACTTACACGTTTTGTACTAATTTACATGATTACCTGGTCAACGTACACAAGTATACATGTCAGTCCCTCGGGGAAAGTGACAAACACTAATTGGTATGATCACGCACACATTTGTACAATGATTTTATTGTACAGTTCAGTAAGATAAATGATACTTCGAAAATTGCTTCTGAAATTTTTTTTTTAACATAGCTTCTGAAATTATTTTTTTTACTTTGAGATCCAGTACTAGCCATGTTCAATGTTGCATTAATTTTTCTGATTACTAATTTTCACAATTTGTCAGAAAATTGCCACTAGTAACATTTTAATTGTAACTAAAAATAATAGCTTTCTACTATCCCTTTTCGCCTATCATTTAATGAGTAATATAAAACAAGTATTAAAGTGCTAATGTTTTTAATTATAAGCATGTGATAAATGTATGTATGGAAAGGGTTTAATAGATCAATAGATTTTATTAAATTAATTATAAGGTCTTTTGTCATGTTTTTTTAAAATTAAAATTGTTAATAAAGTAAGCAACATGTTTGCTAAATATATTATAAAGATACTACCTTATATAATGTTACATGTATATATATCTAGGCCAGTTGATTTTTTTCACTGCGAGGGGAACGGGCCCATGCCTATCATTTAATGAGTAATATAAAACAAGTATTAAAGTGCTAATGTTTTTAATTATAAGCATGTGATAAATGTATGTATGGAAAGGGTTTAATAGATCAATAGATTTTATTAAATTAATTATAAGGTCTTTTGTCATGTTTTTTTAAAATTAAAATTGTTAATAAAGTAAGCAACATGTTTGCTAAATATATTATAAAGATACTACCTTATATAATGTTACATGTATATATATCTAGGCCAGTTGATTTTTTTCACTGCGAGGGGAACGGGCCCATGCCCTAATTTTTGGGGGAAATCGTGTGGAACTTTATCTGGTGCAAAGTTACTTTTTGAGGAAAACTGTATGATTTTAAAGAAATTTTCTGAGGGGAAGGTGTCTGTCAGTGGCCCCTACTAAAGAAAGAAAAAAAGCCCTGAAGGCACATGTTGATGAAAATGTATTTAATATATTGTTAATGTTTGTTAATAACAGTGAAAACAATTTATGTGTTGTAGTTATACATCTTAAAATGAAAAAAAAAACAACAACACAATATTTTATGTTGACCTTAAATATATGTTACATTGTAAATAAGTGATATTTGAAATTTATCGCTAAGTGATACAATATGTTAAATAGCTACATATTGTTTTCTTACAATATGGGCATTATGTAGAAATGTAGAAGTCATGATGTTATCTGACCTGGAAGTATCTTATTACATTATGTTTGTCATGACAGTGGATAAATTGCTTCTGTTTACAGACAACAGCTAATTCAAGAAGTTCCTCCTGAGTATGGCATAATCAATAAAACTTGAGATTTGAGACCTGTCTCAAATCTCAAGCATCTGATTGGCTGAAATGGCGACAGGTCGCCATTTCAGCCAATCAGATGCTTGAGATTTGAGACTGGTCTCCTGATTTAGTTTTGATCTTGTGCCCAGAGTTTGGTGTAATCAATACTTCAACAACACTTCCAGAATGGAAAACTAATCCATGGGGATGACTTGTGAAATTTCAAACATTGATGCTTGAATGATGATACTCTGTTAATGAATGGTGATAGATTTTTATTTAAAGGATAGGAATTCCGTTGTAAAGGTTGTTATTTAAAGGATAGTCATTCCCTTGAAAGGTATTCAAATTATGAAAATGTTGTTCTTGATAATTTTTTCTGTATTTTTTTTCTGTATAGTTGATAATGTTTTTATCTGTAGGAAAAGGCAATACTTACAATATATACAAAACACTTTGTTCTTCCGTGCTGTGGTCACAAAAACTTTTCTTTGGCTGTAACTTTGAAGTTTTTTATTATTTCTAAATCAAACTTTCCTATTATATGGCATATGACAACATGGCCATGATAAAGCCCAAATCTTCAGGCACAGATGTCTGAGTGATCTGGATCTACACTGTTCGCACATGTGATAAAGTGATTATATATGGAGGAATATAAGTATCATGCATGAGTGTGAGGTTAAGATGGAAAAATCTGTCACCGAGGGTTAACTGTTTTGCGGGAACGAGGCTCTGCCGAGTTCCCGCCAAAACAGTTAACCCGAGGTGACAGATTTTTCTATCTTTACCGAATTTCTCATGCAAGATACTTTTTCTTGCATACCTTTTATTATTTATAACATTTTTGTGTAAGTATACAAACTTATTTATTTTCATTATGCTGAAATATTGACGTTAAAGCAATCTTTTTTATAAATGACGTCACTAACTTGAATATATTACGTCAGATATTTGAAGACGTGACGTCACTCACGTGACTCATTCTACATGGGGGGGTGTAGGATCGAAATTTCCTACACGGGTGAAAACACCGGATGACCTGATCTGGTATGCAAGAAAGGGTTAAACCAATTCTGAGAATTTAAGAGACTGACAGAAGAGTTTTTATTAATTCTTGCTGAATATTTCATTAATATTTAAAGCAATATAACTTGTTATTTTATTTAAAAAGGAATTGATTACTGATCACTGTGATATTTTGTTGTTAAAAAATTGGCCCTATGATTGAAAATTGATAAACATTGAAATTCATGAAAAGTACATTTTGTAATTTTAAACATTGAAATTAATTAGAAGTTTGTCTATCTAGCTAATGTTTAAATGTATAAATTAAAATAAGTAAACACTTTGAATTATCAAAAAAAGGAAAAGTTAGGAACAGTTGAGAGATTATTTCCTGCAAGTTCTTTGAGTCGATACTGGCTTGAGGCTAAATAATGATTAGAACTGTAACACTGGATGTTTAGAAATTTGTCAAAGACAAATCGATACATTATAAGCTGCACCATCAAGTTTGAAATTGATTTCATGATCGTGAATACAAATTCATTTATAATTGATACATTAACTACTTGAATACTATATTTACTTCATTTATTGTTCGTTAACCCCTGAAGTGCTAAGCACAGCATTAATTTTGTCACATTTGTGACCAGTGTAGATTCAGGTCAGTCTGCTCATCCACACAGTCTGATCAGGGTCTACACTGTTTATTATTCAGTCAATAAATAAAGTACATACATTTCCGGTATGCACTCATAATTAAACAATAAATTTATAAAATGTTTAGTCCGTTACATTATTTAGCACTAAACTTTTTATTCCATACGAGGCACGCCACGGGAAAAAGTACCTTCGGGTAGTTGACGTCAACCCTTGAAACGACGTCATAAAGTTGAGCAGACGACATTAATTATTATGCAATTCGCAGTAAAAATAACATTTTATTGTCAAAATGTGTAACAAAATCACAGTTTTGTTATGAGAAAATAATAGAAATTCGAAAGTTCTTTCTAAATATAATAACAACAAAAATAACACAAAAACTGACCGAAGGTACCTTTTCCCGTGGCGTGCCTCATATATATAATTTTTATCCCATCAGGATCTACAGAAAAAACTATAAATTCAGCATACACTGTCAGTGTAGATCCTGATCAGATGGCATGGATGTGTTGGCTCTACAATGGATCTACACTGTTCGTCCATGAATCTGTATCTATTTAGCTAAGGGTTATGATTTAACTTCTTTATACTTATTTTAGCTTGCCATTTATAAGGGTTCAAATACAAACTTTATAATGGACCAGTGTTACATGGAAATAATGGCTAGCATGTGACATTGGAACTTCCCTAGAGCAGAGAAGTGAATCTAAAAATATTTCCAGAATTCATTCTTTGGTTACTAACATATGCATGATTAAACCAAAGCAGTAATAAGTCTAGCACTTTTGAGAACAGTATGCGGCAATCAATATTCTTTTATTTCAGATTGAAACTTGAGCATTTAGGATGTGAAAGACAGTAACTACAATGTCAGGAGTGAAGAGGCCAGACCTAGGGGAGGCGGCCTCCTCTAATGACAAAAAACCATTACCCCACCCACCTGAAACTGCTGCTGGAAACCAGTCTTCTGGGGATAAGAAAAGGAACCATTCTGCTTCCAGACAGGAAGTTGGCAAGTCTGCTGATGGAAATCCCGGGAACCAGACTGGTTTTGCTGAAGATGAGGACAGGGAGGAATTACCACATCCTGATGATCTAAAGCTGCTGGCAAAGCTAGAAGAAGCAAACAGGTAACTTGGTACTAGCAATGGAATGCCAGTTAATTTGTTCTTGAGCGAATCAACAAATTTTAGGTAAATTTATGACAAAATCAGTTTTTTGATACTAGTACACTTAATGAGGGTTGCATGAAAGACTTTTGTTACTGCTCTTTACTTAATTTAAGTTTGACAGTCTTACGGGCAACCCTTGTTATTGTCTTAGCTAAACTCAGCAATTACTAGCGTTAAGTAATAAATAGAATAGAAAATTTGCTGCACAATGTGGTTGGACGAAAAGTGGTTGACTGGTCTAAATTGTAGAGCATTTCTTAAAATTTCATCCCATAGTTAAGCCATTACTTGATAGATAAGTCTTTTATGGCATGGGCAAACTGTGTAGATCCTGATCAGCTGGAACATTCTCTGTCATCTGATCAGGATCTGCACTATTTTTTTTATTCATTACGTCATTTCTAATTAAGTGAAACATGCAGATCCAGATCAGATGGCACTGATGTTATGGCTGATTTTGATTTACACTGTTGGCACATGCAATAAAACCTGTATATTTGGAGTAAAGCTATAATAACTGATAACTTAAGTTAGATCTCTTCCATTAAATTATCTGTAGATATATTGTGAACCTATCAGTGTTCCTTGACCCCTGTACCAAACTCTACTGATCCCTACACTGACATCTGCACAACATGGGCAAGCAGTGAAATCTGACTTAACCTTGATTCTTGTCTGTTTTGAATCGAGGATTTGCAGTTAACCACCCATTCCTCCTCCCTTTCAGGGTATGCTGATTAGTTCATTAGTAAAAATGACATTTTTTTCTTGTGCATTAGACATCTTTGATGTAACTACTGTGTAGTGGTATAGACCCCTTTGTAGACATTGTCAATGCATTTGTGGCTTTGTATAGTACTGCAAGCATAACTCCATCTTTGTCCTGGATGTGATTCACATATTTAACCTCAGCTATGGCTGAAGGTTATAAAGCTGAGCATGGAAACCAGTCTCAAATCTCAAGCATCTGATTGGCTGAAATGGTGACTGATCGCCATTTCAGCCAATCAGATGCTTGAGATTTGAGACTGGTTTCCATGCTCAGCTTTATAACCTTGGGCACATGTTTCAGAAGGCTCATTGATTAAAACTTAAATTAAAGAAAAATCTCTGATCTCAGCGTTCTGATTGGTTAAAATTCAAACAGCTTCAAAATTGACCAAAGGGAAGCTTGGGATCTGGTTTCTGTTCTCATTGGTGGAAGATTGCTGTTGCTCTTTCTATTTAGTTACAAAAGTGACAAGAAATGGGCAAAGCCAATTTAACTGGCAGAACAAAAGTATTAAGCACAGCCCCCTAACCCCTATATGCTGGGTTAAAATACTCAGTGTTAATTGTTGCTATTCAGGTTTCAAGTGTATTTTGCACAGCCCTCTACCCAACCCAAACCCTCATATGCTGGGTTAAAATCAGTGTTCACTGAATCTGATCTGTTGTCATGTATTTAGCATGTATCTAAGTTTTTTTAAGAACTAGATTAGTTGACAAAGATAGAACTATGCTTGTATCATCATATTTTAGAAAGCTGTCTGTCCTTTCACTTCATATATACGCCTTTTTATGCATGTGTGACCATTGTAGATCCAGATCAGCTGGCACATCTGTGTCACTGATCGGGATCTGCACTGGTCACTTTTTGGTTAGAAATAACATAAAGTGCAGATCCTGATCATTGCCAGCTGATCTGGATCTACACTGTTCGCCCATGTATATGGAGGAAAGGGCTATATGCTGCTGCACTGATTGCATCTTTGCCCTCATGTATTTCAGACAAATTGCCCTCAGTCCTTCATCAGTGATCACCACAAACCCTACAGAGCTGGAGCTTATTGCTAAACTGGAGGAGGCCAACAGGTATGCTGTAACTGTATAGCTGTGAAATGTGGGGTTGAGAGCATAATTTTTTTTTCACGATTTTAACACTTTACTCCTTATTCACGGATTTTATGTCATGTGTGAACAGTGAAGATCCAGATCAGCAGGTACATCCATGTCATCTGATTTTACACTGTTACACATCTAGGTAAGAAATAACCTTAATAATCAGAAATTACAGATGTGCTGGTTGATTTGGATCTTCACTGTTCATAGATAACTGCCTATCCAAAGAAGTAAAGGGTTAAATATCTTCATTTCACTTAGTAACTAGCTCTGTTTGAGGTTTTGACTTATCACTTAATTAGTGACTACTGTTTCCACTAGTTAGAAAACTGGGCAAAGCTCATGAAATTGAGAATGGAGACTTGGGCATAAAATTACAGATCTGGGACTTGAGACCATTCTCAGATCTCAAGCATCTCAGCTTATGATCTTGGTCCCAGTCTTGTGACTGTGAACTTAAATAAAGTTTTAACCAGTCACTGTTTTAGATTGTAGACTGGTAGACTGATTGTAGACTTAATCAACTTAAGCCCTGATTGGTTAAAATCAAAACCAGTCTCAAAATGGACCTATCAGGTTCTATGGTATGGTATTGAAGACTGGTCTTTATTTTCAGTTTTATCATCTTGGAGCCCTGATTGGGACCAGTCTCAAAATGGACCAATCAGATTTTAGAGTATTGTAAACTGGACTGCACTCTTAGATGCTGCTTAGAAACCTCAAACTTAGTCAAATTATAAAATATGCTGAAAAATACAAGTTTCAACTTAACAAACTGATTTCACAGTATCACAGCATCAGAGATAACTTGCTCAGTATCAGTGAAAGCCTGCGGAATTGTTTTCCTGTAAGAATTTCCTGAGAATCGAAACAGCATGTTGTATTATCTAAATACCTGTAGATTTCTGACATTAGGTATTGCATCAACAGATGAGGAGTCAATATTACACTTGATTAAAATAGCAGAGAAAACAGTTTAAGAGATAATGAAGTAGATAGATTGTCTCTGGATATAAACATAAACATTTCTAGACGAAATTTTAAGCTGCAACAGGAAATGTAGAGACAGCCTCAGCTTTGCTTCATACAGAAAGAATTCTCTTTCATTTTATATTGTAACTTGCTTCATTTGCCTGTCAATTAAAACTCTGTATGCTTTTACAGGAAAAATTCTTAATTATTTTGTACCAACTTGTACATAGTAGGTAGCTTCATCTAATAGCCAATAAAAATGCAGTATTTCTGTATTTTTCTGAGTTCTTGTTTCCATAAATTTGTTAACTGAATTGAGAATTATGCTGGACCTATACTGGTCACCTCTGGGTAAAAAATAAGCTAATAAATCTAAAAGAGAACAGTGTAGATCCTAATCAGACTGCATGTATTTGCCATCTGTGCCCAAGGTTATAAAACTGAGCATGGAAACCAGTCTCAAATCTCAAGCATCTGATTGGCTGAAATGGCGACTGAGATTTGAGACTGGTTTCCATGCTCAGCTTTATAACCTTCAGCCCTGATCTGGATTAACCCTTTCTTCCATATACATGCATTTTTACACATGTGTGACCTGTGTAGATCCAGATCAACCAGCACATCCGTGCCATCTGATCAGGATCTGCACTGATCGCATTTTGGCCAGAAATAACCTAATGAATAAAAAGGCGAACAATTTAGATCCTGATCAGACGGCAAGGATCATGAGGATGTGCCAGCTGATCTGGATGTAAACTGTCAGCCCATGCAATAAAGGTGTATAATGGAGGAAAGGGTTAATACTCGTCATCCATTGGATAACAGCCATATCCCATGGAGTAAATGGGTTCAATGTACTACTAACACTGTGTGGTCCATGTCGTTACATTTTTACAAAAAAGGAAAGTTCTTGTATCAATCTTAATAAGTATCTTTCAAAAAACACAATTTGTGAGAAAGTGTTGAAATTTATTCTAATTATATGATATCATAAATCAAAACATAGTTTGGTGATTATAGAAAGTTGATTGAATGTCTGTATGTTAATGCTTCAACGTTCATGATTTATGTACGTAAGTAACATAAAGTCATGAAGTACAGGTTACACTACAGTAATTCAGGTGGCTCGGGAACCAGTCAATTTTGTCTAGGGTTTGTGCGGACCATTAGATAAAGTAATTCTGTGATTGGTTGAAAATGCAAAAGCAGAATAAAAAATATTAAATAGCTATGTGAAAATGCACAGTGTATAGGAGAAGTTGAAACAAAACATTTGCATTTTTATTTTGAGTGTATGAAAATTTTTATCTTTAAAAATGGGTATTATTTTGGACAAAGTGAAACTGAAAGTGGCGCAAATCTGAGGGTGGTGGTATTCCAGTGCATGTCGCGAAAAAGTTTACTGGTTATGCTATATTTTTGTTGTGTTTTTATGATGTCTCTAGCTTAGTTTTATTTGCAAAAGTAAGATTTTAAGGCCTTGACCCAATAGCTAATTCAGAATAGGAGATGAAGCTATACTGGGAGTCTATGGGAAATGAATTACTGTAGTCTAACCTACAGGCAGTGGTCTTGATATTGTTTTAAGTAGAAAGGGATTTAATGAAAATATAAGGTGGATTCTGGGCTCTAAACAAGCAAAATAGCACCCGTGCCACTAGTCAAAATACTTCAGACTACATTCTTGCTTTTTTAAATTTTTCCAGTAACTAAAAAACAACATAAAAACAAAATAAATGATAAAAACATTATTGTGTCTGGTTTTATGTATAAGACTACCATGCCACTAAAAAAGCTGGGTCTTATGGTAAGAGATTGCTGGAGAAAATCCTGATCCCCCACTTCTTACTGAGACCACTGTACAGGTGATAGAGTACTCTCCAGAGAAGGGAAGGATCTGGGAAATTGCATGGGCAAGCAGTGTAGATCCAGACATCTGGACCCAAGATCATAAAACTAAGATTTGAGATCAGTCTCAAATCTCAAGGATCTGATTGGCTGAAATGGCGACTGGTCGCCATTTCAGCCAATCAGATGCTTGAGATTTGAGACTGATCTCCAAACTTAGTTTTATGATCTTGGGCCCTGTGCCTTTTGATCTCAATCTAAACTTCACTTTTTTTGTCAAAAAATAATCTAATGAATGTAGATGTGAATTGTGTAGATCCAGATCAGATGGCACAGATATGCTGTCTGATTTGGATCTAACATGTTTGGCCATGCAATAAGAGTTGTATATTTGGAGAAAAAGGTTAAATGGGTTGTTTTGTCTGAGTAAAGTCTTCCAAATATTATTTGTCGATTCATGGTACATAATGTGAAATTTTTGTGTTAATACAACCTGTGAATAGAACGGACCATCTGATAATTTATGTGTATCATTAAAAATTTGGACAGTACCTACCTTTTAGGATAATTCATTTTACAGTGATTACACTAAGGAACAGTTTAAATTGAAATTTTCATTAAATATTTTTTATCACACAGTAAAACACCTCTGGACAAAAAGTTGTCTTTATATTGGGGTGATCTAAATTTTGGGGTAGAAAATAGTGCAAAAAAGGACTTTGAATAAGTTGTCTTATTATGGGTATGGTCGTTAATTTTCAGGAAGTATAATAAGAGATTTGACTGCACGATAACTTGGTTCTGAGAATGTAGACATTAGGATGTCAAAAAGATAACAATACTCAAACTTTCCACCATGACAAGAAAATAGAATTCAGTCAGTAATAATAATCAATTTTAGGGTTGTTACAAATGTGATTTAACTGTCTAGGAAAATGTAAATATGCAAATATGTTAGACGTAAGAAATCAATTCATTTACTTCCAAATTGACAAGAACGTCGAGCTGTCAATATTTATACTTACTCGTATATTTCGGACTTTGAAATCAATAACCAAGATCGCCACAGGCATTTTGTTAATGTTTATTATGTTATCGTAAATATTTCTCACCATGTGGCAATAAGTTACCGAGTTCATTGAGTGTCTTAATAATTTTATGTTTTCTGTTGCACCTTGTCACCTCTGTCTGTGTTATTTTCTCAGAATTGCTATTAAACCTCTTCTTATATTTATGTGCAATAAAATTTGACCAGAGTTAACCGTTAACTTCATAGATATGCCCTTATTGCATGTGCGAACAGTATGGATCCAAATCAGCCAGAATATCTATGCCATCTGATCAGAACATCTATGCCATCTTAACAGAAATAATCTCATAAAGCTAAAGCAAACAGTGTAGATCCTAATCAGATGGCATAAATGTGCCAGTTGATCTAGATTTATACTGTGCTCATGGGATTATGATAACAGCCATATCCCTTGCAGTTAAGGGTTATTTCTTTTCTCTGGGGGCAAACAGCCTGGTGCTTTCAGCACTGATGTTTTGTTAGTGGGCTTTATACAAGAGTTTATCTACTCAATAACTTCTGATGTGACAGTACCTTGAAACGAAATATTCATTTTTTTTTTAAATATTTAGCATGGATAACTTCATCAAAAAACAAAACAAAGTGCAATATATAAAACTGACACATGTTGCATCTCACATTGTATATCAGTTGTCGAATAAGGAAATAATAATAGTGTTTGTTGATTTGGTATTGTGTGAGATCTCACAATGTAACTTCCTTGAAATCAGCATGATATTGATGTGATTCATACAATCCTCTAGCTATCACTGAATGACCACATTAATTTAATGATAAATAAAATTAATGTTGCACAACTCTGTTGAACTTAAATATGAAGACTGTACAGGTTGTCTCCCTTTTATATTCCTAAATACACATTTATTCAAGGGAGAAAACTCAAAGTGCACACTGTTATATTGAGTTGTTTCCCTTTTAAATGTCACTGAACCAGGATAAGCACCACTTCCTTTTTCAATTGATCAGAGGTTTTAATCTTAATTGTTATCTAAATTAAAAGTGGGTTTGTCATCAGTTAAAATAAACAATAATTTTGGAGTAACTTAGGCAACCTACACATATAGAGAATTGTTGCATTCATTGTATAAGTGTACTCAGTAAATAAGTTTAGCACCAATTGCTTATAACAAAATTAAATGTTTAAATGAAATTAAAATGTTAAATTCATTTCTTTCCTTATAAGTATGACAAGTAAAGTTATATGACTTAATTCATTTTCAAATTTTATTTTAAAAGTTAGTCAGACTCAGTCTACACAAATTTAGAATAGAGTTTTCTGTGACAAACACTACATCAACAGCAATTTCTTTAAATGCTGTTTTTGGTCATAAGTCCAAAAAGTCAGTGAAGCTGCTTTAAACATTGGTCACTTATCATCTGCGTTTTGCATTCAAGCGTTTCTTGATATTCACATAGCCAAAATTGACAGATCTAATACACTTATCTTGTAGCACATGATTATTATTGTTTTGAAACAAATGGAAATATTCATCAAAAATATCCAAGACAGGTAATTTTTTGTTCAGTTTCCAAAGGGTATGTTACGAATTTGATCACCTCTTTGTAACATAAATCAATATTGTTGTAATTTGCCTGCCATTCCCCCTCTTTTCTACTCCCTTCTCCCCCCCCCCCACCCCGACCCCCAGAGCTGGAGGAGGGATATGATGATTAAAATTGATAGTTGTTCAGAAAGACACCCCCATGACTCCGTCCCTCTTTAGAGATACATTTTTTTGTGTCGCGATAGCAGGTAGACACATAGGGATCCTATTGTCCGGCGGCGGTGTCTTCGTCGTCGTCGTCGTCGGTGCCGTCGTCCGGTAGCCCCCCAACTTTAATCTGAAACTTAATGTTGCCTATAACTTTGAAAGTACTTGTCTTATTCACTTCATACTTGGAATATATCATCAGCACGAACAATGCCATCTGTGACAACAAGAATGATAACTCCAGTTTCAATATTCTTTGAGTTATGCCCCTTTCTAATGCAACTTTAATCTGAAACTTAATGTTGCCTATAACTTTGAAAGTACTTGACCTTTTCACTTCATACTTGGAATATATCATCAGCACGAACAATGCCATCTGTGATCACAAGAATGATAACTCCAGTTTCAATATTCTTTGAGTTATGCCCCTTTCTAATGCAACTTTAATCTGAAACTTAATGTTGCCTATAACTTTGAAAGTACTTCACCTATTCACTTCATACTTGGAATATATCATCAGCATGAACAATGCCATCTGTGATGACAAGAATGATAACTCCAGTTTCAATATTTTTTGAGTTATGCCCCTTTCAAATGCAACTTTAATATGAAACTTAATGTTGCCTATAACTTTGAAAGTACTTGTCCTATTCACTTCATACTTGGAATATATCATCAGCATGAACAATGCCATCTGTGATGACAAGAATGATAACTCAAGTTTCAATATTTTTTGAGTTATGCCCCTTTCAAATGCAACTTTAACCTGAAACTTAATGTTGCCTATAACTTTGAAAGTACTTGTCCTATTCACTTCGTACTTGGAATATATCATCAGCATGAACAATGCCATCTGTGACGACAAGAATGATAACTCCAAGTTATGCCCCTTTCAAATGCAACTTTAATATGAAACTTAATGTTGACTTAAACTTTGAAAGTACTTGTCCTATTCACTTCATACTTGGAATATATTATCAGCATGAACAATGCCATCTGTGATGACAAGAATGATAACTCCAGTTTTAAATTTTTTGAGTTATGCCCCTTTTAAATGCAACTTTAACATGAAACTTAATGTTGACTTAAACTTTGAAAGTACTTGTCCTATTCACTTCATACTTGGAATATATATCAGCATGAACAATGCCATCTGTGACAACAAGAATGATAACTCCAGTTTCAATATTTTATGAATTATGTTCCTTTCAAATGCAACTTTAACATGAAACTTAGTGTTGCCTCCAAAATGGAAAGTACTTGTTCAATTAATTCACTTAAAACTTTGAATAACTCATCTGCATTTACAAACTAATTTTTGAAGATGATAACTCAGGTTTCACCATTATTTTAGTTATTCCCCTTCTGTAAGATTTTTCGTTGACAGCTGGTTTGTGCTGTAAGCTTTTTGTTAAAACTGGTTTTGCATTAAGTTTTCTGTTGAGTACAAGTTTATTCCACAAGTCCTCTGTCAGCTGTTGGTTTCTTTTAAAAGCTGAATTGTTCTTTTTGTAAGGTTTCTGTCTGTATATTGCTCATTTATGCAATAAGATATGTTGTATCTATTACAGGTTTGTTCTGTAAGGTTTTTGTTGACAAAAGGTTTGTTCTCAAACATTTCTGTTAACTACATCATTTCTGTTGACTAGCAGTTTGTTTGGAAACACTTCTGTTGACTATTGGTTTGTGATATGATATTTCAGTTGTCAATTGTCAGGTGTTTGTTGACATCTGGTTTGTTTTCTATCATTTCTGTTGGCTAATGGTTTGTTCTGGTTTTAAAGAAATACAGGAAGAAAGTAAAATTATGAAGAATAATGATTAAGAAATGCTCAGAAATGATAAATCTGAAATTCACCTAACAACATATAACACAAACTGTCTTGATGCTGTGACTTTACAGTTATTTTTAGTGTTTGGTGCATTAATACCAGATATATGAAGTGTTTATTCCAGATAAGTGTACATTGTAAAAGTTTTATTCCTGGTTAGCTGTGAGAAGAAGCATCTATTCAGTAGATATCTTACTGAAGCTGAACTGGAATCAACAATTCAAAGCATACACTGTATAATACCAGAGGTGGAGAGTCAGGATTTCTGCCCAAGCATTATTGACCAACCCAGCTATTTAGTGGTTTGTTTGTTTTGAGCTAAGAATCTCCTAGAATCTTCTATTTTCATAAACCACCTTCTTCTCTTTTGAAAAAAAAAACTGAAATGACTTAATACCCTGTCTGCTCTAATTTTGGATTTTATCTATTAATTTTGATAATAAGGAAGCAAAAAATTGTTAACAAACAGTGTCAGATATAAGTTGTAAGTTTAGCAAACAAATTACTGTCAAATACAGCTGTCTGGAATCTGATAACAAAGATGTATCCAAAATGTCTGTAAACAAATCTGCAATTATTTTCCTTTTAAGTTTAATCTAATCCGTCTTTATTGTTAAAACTTCTGAAATGATTGAAATAAAACTTAAAATAAATCTTTTCCACCACAAACTACTTTATTTTAAACAACTTCCATAAACCCCTTTTCCAGTATCACTTTTAAGGCCCTATTTAATTTAGACATATGTTGAAAAGTTACACTCCCTTTCAGGCTTCGCGAAATTGTTAAAAACTTTGCCAGACATTGTCAGACAAACTTCCAATTCTTGTCTGACCGAAAGAACTTTTGTCTGACCGAATTTTTTTTCAAGGTTTCTTTAACATTTTTATTCTCTTCTTCTCTTAGATAAAACATCAGTTTATCCATATTGATGGACTCTGTCTGGAATTCAAAACATTCATTATCAAAATCGTCAAAATATCAGAGTCCTTGTCACTCAAAATTTTAATAGAGTAAGTGGAACAGAATAATCTGTATTCCACTGGAAGACTATCATGATCAAAACTGGGTACAATTTTTTCAGTGTCATCAAATACTGTCTCATCAAAAATATTCTCATTTAAAAGTAACCACGAGCGGCCATTTTTTTAACAAACTTTCTCGGCTGGCACTTGGACTCGTACTCCTTTTGTTTTGATTTTTAGCTCACCTGTCACGTAGTGACAAGGTGAGCTTTTGTGACTGCCTGATGTCCGTCGTCCGTCGTGCGTCGTCCGTCGTGCGTCGTCTGTCGTGCGTCGTCAACAATTGCTTCAATCGACTTCTTCTCTGAAACGGCTTGGCCAATTTTGATGAAACTTGCCACGTATGTTCCTTGCATGAAGCTCTTCCAAAGTTGTTCAAAGAAATCAATTCCATGCAGAACTCTGGTTGCCATGGCAACCGAAAGGAAAAACTTAAAAAATCTTCTTGTCTGAAACCACAAGGCCTAGAGCTTAGATATTTGGCATTTAGCATCCTCTAGTGGAACTCTACAAAGATTGTTCAAAGTATTTCCCTGGGGTCAAAATTGGCCCCGCCCCAGGGGTCACTTCATTTTACATAGACTTGTATAGGAAAAACTTTAAAAATCTTCTTGTCTGAAACCACAAGGCCTAGAGCTTAGATATTTGGCATTTAGCATCCTCTAGTGGAACTCTACAAAGATTGTTCAAATTATTTCCCTGGGGTCAAAATTGGCCCCGCCCCAGGGGTCACTTCATTTTATATAGACTTATATAGGAAAAACTTTAAAAATCTTCTTGTCTGAAACCACAAGGCCTAGAGCTTAGATATTTGGCATTTAGCACCCTCTAGTGGAACTCTACAAAGATTGTTCAAATTATTTCCCTGGGGTCAAAATTGGCCCTGCCCCAGGGGTCACTTCATTTTATATAGACTTATATAGGAAAAACTTTAAAAATCTTCTTGTCTGAAACCACAAGGCCTAGAGCTTAGATATTTGGCATTTAGCATCCTCTAGTGGAACTCTACAAAGATTGTTCAAATTATTTCCCTAGGGTCAAAATTGGCCCTGCCCCAGGGGTCACTTCATTTTACATAGACTTATATAGGAAAAACTTTAAAAATCTTCTTGTCTGAAACCACAAGGCCTAGAGCTTAGATATTTGGCATTTAGCATCCTCAAGTGGAACTCTACAAAGATTGTTCAAATTATTTCCCTGGGGTCTAAATTGGCCCCGCCCCAGGGGTCACTTCATTTGACATAGACTTATATAGGAAACACTTTAAAAATCTTCTTGTCTGAAACCACAAGGCCTAGAGCTTAGATATTTGGCATTAAGCATCCTCTTGTGAAACTCTACAAAGATTGTTCAAATTATTTCCCTGGGGTCTAAAGTGGCCCCGCCCCAGGGGTCACTTCATTTGATATAGACTTATATAGGAAAAACTTTAAAAATCTTCTTGTCTGAAACCACAAGGCCTAGAGCTTAGATATTTGGCATTAAGCATCCTCTTGTGAAACTCTACAAAGATTGTTCAAATTATTTCCCAGGGGTCTAAATTGGCCCCGCCCCAGGGGTCACTTCATTTTATATAGACTTGTATAGGAAAAACTTTAAAAATCTTCTTGTCTGAAACCACAAGGCCTAGAGCTTAGATATATGGCATTTAGCATCCTCTAGTGGAACTCTACAAAAGTTGTTCAAATTATTTCCCAGGGGTCTAAATTGGCCCCGCCCCAGGGGTCACTTCATTTTATATAGACTTGTATAGGAAAAACTTTTAAAATCTTCTTGTCTGAAACCACAAGGCCTAGAGCTTAGATATTTGGCATTAAGCATCCTCTTGTGAAACTCTACAAAGATTGTTCAAATTATTTCCCAGGGGTCTAAATTGGCCCCGCCCCAGGGGTCACTTCATTTTATATAGACTTGTATAGGAAAAACTTTTAAAATCTTCTTGTCTGAAACCACAAGGCCTAGAGCTTAGATATTTGGCATTAAGCATCCTCTTGTGAAACTCTACAAAGATTGTTCAAATTATTTCCCAGGGGTCTAAATTGGCCCCGCCCCAGGGGTCACTTCATTTTATATAGACTTGTATAGGAAAAACTTTAAAAATCTTCTTGTCTGAAACCACAAGGCCTAGAGCTTAGATATTTGGCATTTAGCACCCTCTAGTGGAAATCTTCAAAGATTGTCCAAATGATTTCCCTGGGGTCAAAATTGGCCCCGCCCAAGGGTTCACTTTATTTTATATAGACTGATATAGGAAAAACTTTAAAAATCTTCTTGTCTGAAACCACAAGCTGAGAGTACTTTTGTACTCAGGTGAGCGCTATAAGGGCCATCATGGCCCTCTTGTTTTCTTCATCAGTTTTTTTTACGTTCTTTTGCCTGGTGTAGACATCATTATACCGCAAGAACGACATTTTCTTTGTCGAATGTCGCAGATATGGTTAATTTATCTAGAATTTGATTGGAAACTTAAACAGAAACGGATAGTAAAACTCGTTTTCAATATTCTCATAATTATTCAAGGGAGAAAACTTGATCGGACATGATAAATCCCGGTATTCGTACCTGACGGATAGACTCTTACTCCGTCGTTATCGGTAAATAAAGGACTGAACTGTGCCGGACATAAGGTCCGGAACCCTGGAAAAAATTATCGGACCGGGCTGATTTTTGCCGGACATGTCCGACGGTCCGGCAACTTTCGCTAAGCCTGCCCTTTCTTTATGTTTTTAAACATATCTTAGGTAACTCTGCAGTTACAGCCAATATTTGCAGTTACTTCAACCAGTAAGCAATATTCACTGTTCTTCTTGAAAATACTTTTATCCAGTGTTTATTATACTTTTCCTCCGTATGTACACATTTTTATGCATGTGCAATTAGTGTAGATCCAGCTCAGCTGGCACATCCGTGCCATCTGATCAGGATCTGCACTGGTTGCATTTGGTCAGAAATAACTTAACAAATCAAAATGCCAACAGTGCAGATCCTGATCAGACGGCACAAATGTGCCAGCCCACACAATAAAGGTGTGTCTATGGATGAAAGGTTATACTTGGAATTTTTTAGCAGTCATAACCACTTTTTGTCTTCTCCTCATTCCTTCTGGAGTTGTGGCCCTTAAATTGTCAAAAATTTTATCAAATTATACAAAGCAATGTCCCCTCTGACTGGCGTATTTTGTGTTGACAGTTGTTGTATAATTTGCACTCATCTTGAAGTTATATTTTAGATAATATCTTAAGAATATAATTTCTTTTCAATATTATTTTCAAACAATTTTTCCAATAGTCTTTTCTGACAGCTCTTTTTGTAAGGTTTTTCTTTTGGTTATATTTACCTTCAAGGTTTGACCCAGTGTAGGAAGAGCTTATACCCAATAAACTCTTGATTTTGATAGGTTGTTGACTGCCAGTATTTCTTAGTAAACTTCCTTTTAAATGTTTATGTGTTTTGTTACAGCTCAATTTTCACCATCACATTAAAGTTGCAACAGTTTGACAGCAACCTGTCATTTTTGATTGAAGAATGGTATATTTGAAAAATTGTACTGTAAACTGCAGTTATTTTGAGAGAGTTATATTTAGCATACAACCTTGGCATTAACTGATTAATGATTAACCCTTTCCCCCATAGACACACCTTTATTGCGTGGGCAAACAGTGTAGATCCAGATCAGCCCGCACATCTGTGCCATCTGATCAGAATCTGCACTGTTCACTTTTTAATTTATGTGGTCATTTCCTACCAAAATGAGACCAGTGCAGATCCTAATCAGATGGCACGGATGTGCTGGCTGATCTCGATCTACACTGGTCGCACATGCATAAAATGCATATATATGGAGGAAAGGGTTAACATTGAGGCACTAGAGCATTGGGCAAATATGTAACACTTCTGTTAAACCCTTTACTACATAATTATTATATAAGCGTTCATGGTTATGGAAGAACAGTGTTAGTCCAGATCAGCCGGCACATCTGTGCCATCTAATTAGGATCTGCACGGTTTGCTTTTTGATTAATTAGGGTATTTCTGACCAAAAGGCGAAGAGTGCAGATCCTGATCAGACAACACAGATGTGCCAGCTAATCTGGATCTACATTAGTCACACATGTGATAATAAATATGGAGTAAAGGGTTAATATAGGGCAACTAAAGCATTTCCAGATCACTGACACCCAGTGTTTTCTGTTAAATATAATTTAACCACAACAGTTCCTAACAAATTTCTGACTGCTGGCTTTTACTGAGCCACTAGGACTCCAATTCAATTGCTAACATTAACTGACATCTCTCTAATTGTTTCCCACTAGATCAAAAGAACTTAAAATTTGTAGTCCAAAACTTCATGTTTATTTGGTCCTTGAGTTGCTAAATTTTATACTTAATAAATCTGAATGAATATTGAGCTCAACAATCAGGGCCCCAAGATCATAAAACTAAGTTTTGAGATCAGTCTCAAATCTCAAGGATCTGATTGGCTGAAATGGCGACTGGTTTTATGATCTTGGGCACAGTTTTATAATACAAGTTAAAATTCCAGATTTGAAAACAAATTGCACATGGCAATGCATCAAGGGAGATCACTATTACTTGTTTTGTTGTTTTTTTTTGCAAAAAAAAAAGTCTACACAAATTTACTTATTTTACAATACTTGAACCAGCAATGAATATGGCCTTAAGGATGACATTGAAATTACATGTAACATCAATACAAATAGAAAGTGTTGTTAAGATAAAGGAAAATTTACTGTCAGTTTGCTTACATGCAATGTGTGTGAACATTGATTAAAATGCATAAATGGAATAAAACGTTAAGTGTACCATATTGGCAAACATTTGAGAACCGGTGACGTAAACTTAAGAATATCTTGTTGCACTTGGTCCACTTCATATTCTAACTAAGATAATGGCTGGCATTTAAATGATCTACTTTAACCATATGGATTTAAATTTACTTTCATTAGAATTTTAAACAATCTATCAAAATTTGGATGCAAATTTGGATGCAAATTAGAATAGCAGATAGCAAATAGTGTGCATTTTAATTGCAATGTTTAATCACCATTTGACATTTTGGATGTTTTAATTTGGTGGTTGAAAAAAGTGTCGCATGGTGTGTGTGTTTATTGTTCTGCAGCTGTTATGTAAAATTTTTGAACACAAAAAGAAAACTAACTCAGTATTCATTAAGAACTGGATCATTTTACTTATTTATACACTTCCTAGTTTATGTAGATATGAGTTTGATAGTTTTAATGATTTGAAAAGGAAGTCAATTGTTTTGTGAAGTTCTTTGCAACCTGAAAAAATTGATAAAACAACAAAATGTTCCGAGGCTGGTTGGACTCGCTAAAAGACGAGGTATTTTCGGACTCGGCACTTTCCGCCGAGAATGATGATAGTGATAATGAGGATGTCAGCGAGGAATATGAAAGTGATTATAATCATAATAAAAAGTCAGTGACTTGGGAGAAAGAGTATTTTCTGAAGAAGAAGAAAATAGCTGTTAACAGGTAGATTTCAATCCAAGCAAAGTTTGTAAAGATTTAAATTATGGTATTTAATAAATTTAACTTTTTTAACTTTGCTCCATAGATACACCTTTACTGCATGGGCAAACTGTATAGATCCAGGTCAGCTGGCACATGTATGCCATCTGATCAGGATCTAGACTTTTTATGTCCCCATGAAGTGGGAGGCATATAGAGTTGAATTTGTCTGTATGTCCCCTGAAATCTTGTGGCATCAACTACACATTAACTATTGGACAGATTTCTCCCAAACTTGCTTAGATGATCAAGCAAGATGTGTAGATGCTAGTAAAGAAAAGGTTTTTTACCAGAGTTATGGCCTTTTGTTACAAATGTTGTTGTAGCAATGGGCGCATCAGTGTTTAAGGACATATTCTAGTTGCTTTTAGATTTATTAGGTTATTTCTGACCAAAATGCAACCAGTGCAGATCCAGATCAGACTTTACTTTCAAATTTTCCCTTTCCAAACATTTTGAGGATAAAATTAATATCGCAGCAACAGGATCGTGATAATGGAAAATTCATTAGGTTTAGGTCACATTTGATTGAGTTATGCCCCTTTTTGTTCTTGTTTTTTTTTTGTTCTGACAAAAGAACCGAGGGTGGCACAAGAGTTCAATGGAACAACCATCTAGTTTTTATTAATTTTTTTCTGATCAAGAGGTAATAATGTGCCAGCTGATTTGGATTTTCACTTGTTGCAAATGCAATAAACCTGAATATATAGAGTGAACGGTTAAGCTTTAGTCTGTTCGCAAAGGATTCAGGGTCATTAAAATCATCTATTTTGTTTTATTTTCAGGTTGCTTGAAGCTGACAAGAAAAGCAAGACTCACTCTAGGACAAATTCTGCTGTAAGCATGGGTCATTCTAGAAAAGGATCTTCTACAAGTCAGATCTCTGTAAACTCCGCAGCCAGCCAACCTACTGAAGAAGAGCCAGGTAAAGCCGCTGACCGTATTTATTCACCAGGGCTGAAGGTTATAAAACTGAGGTTGAAAACCAGTCTCAAATCTCAAGCATCTATTGGCTGAAATGGCGACTGGTTATTAGATTGGGATATGTCGTTGGGCATGCGGGTGGGCTGGCATCAACATTTCATTAAGTTTTTGGTTTAAGTTCACTTACTTTTTCTCAGTGACCATTCAAGATAGAGCTTTGAAACTTAACACAGTTGTCTGACATCACAGTAGCTATTATCAGGACAAGTTTCATAACTCTTGACAGTATTTTGTCATAGTTGTGTCCCTTTTTCACTTTTCAAACTGTTACAGTGATCAACCATGAAAATTCATTTTCTAGACAACTTACAGTGTGTTTCTTTGGAAGTTAACCCTTTACTCCATATATACGGGTTTTAAGGCATATGTAAATGTGTAGATCTTTAGCCAGTGCCATCTGATCAGGATCTACACTGTTCACTTTTTGGTAAAAATAACCTTATGAATTAAAAAGTGAACGGTGTAGATCCTGACAGCATTGATGTGCCAGCTGATTGGGATCTACACTGTTCATCCATGAGATAACAGCAATTTTACATGGAGTAAAGGATTAATATTTTGTCCTCAACAGAATATCATGTACTATTACATAGGAGATTGGGGCTTCCTGTGTTTTCACTCGTGCTTGTCACACCATGACATAACTTGTCTTTCATTAATGAGCTAAACGAGTTTATCATAAAATCCTATCATACCGAAAACAAAAAGAGATTGCTAATAACAAATTCATTTAAGAAAACAAACAACAACATAATTTTATTTATTATATACTCATGAATAATTGTAGCATAGTGCATTGTTAATCCGCAAAATTGATACAACTCGCCATATTAGAAATTCCGTATCAAACAATGTCCAGCTTCCCGTGTTCTATGTGACGTCATATACTTCGTTACACTAGGATGTCGTAATTTTCCAGGACATAACGAATTTAAAAATAGGAAATTTCCGTCGCAGTTTTACAAACGTTACGGTATTTTTACGCCATTCATAAATTTTCTATGCCATTCATAAATTTACTATTGCGTTACTATTTTTAATTCTGCTAATATGTAAAGCACGTTTTTGACTAAAATTTTGTTGTTAGTTTATTTAAATTTGTTTTGTGGAGAAGGGTATATAATAAAAGGAACGTTATGACAGTATGCATTCTGTAGGTTCTTATTATTTCTCGTTGCGTATTTAACCACATCACGCTCGACCTTTGGTCTCGCGCGATATTGTTTACATACCCAACTCAAAAAATACGAACCTACAGAATGCATACTGTTATAATATTCCATATAATTATATTTGTTATCTTCATGCAAAAAAACAGTGTAAGTCCTATTGGAATAAGAAGGAGTTAAGACTTTTCTCCATATATACACGTTTTAACGCATATGTGACCAGTGTAGATCTACTCGCAAATTTGTCCCATATGATCTGGATCTGCACTGTTTGCTTATTGGTCAGAAATAACCTAATAAATCAAAAGGCGCAGTGCAGATCCTGATCAGATGGCATACAATGTGCCGGCTGATCTGGATCTACACTGGTTGCACATGAGTTATAGAGGATATTTGATTTTACCAGTGTAAGATAGAAATATATTTCACCGAGTGAGCTCCGGAATTCTTATTTTCACAAGTGGCGAAGCCATGAGTGAAAATACATAATTCCGGAGTTCAAGAGTAAAATATATTTCTATCTTTCACTGGTAAAAACAAATTTTCTTTTTATTTTATGCTTTTAGTGCAAAATTTGCATGAATTTCACAGAAGAGTTGCAGGAAATGGCACCAAAACCGCTTGTTTATGACGTGACGTCATTACGTCATATATAGAAATTTGAGCCCGTTTTCTAAACGTTCTCGTTTGGTATGTTATGTGCGTTTGGGTACCAACATGAAAAAATCAGTGAAAATAAAAATGATATTCCACTGTTTGAAAACAGTGAAATACCACTTATTTCACCGGGAAAATTCTATAATCACTGAATAGCATAAAATAAAAAAGGCTTATATATGGAGTAAAGGGTTAATTAGTTTTTGCACTGAGGTGACATTATGGTTTATCAGAGGTACATGGTAGTTCAGATGGATAGCGGTGCACTTTGACTTTTTTTTTCCAGTTTCTGTGCGGCTGGGTGAGAACTGTCAAGCCAGAAGTCAGTGTACACGTATATAAATAAATCCTCTTACTGTATATATCAGTGTACTGCCACTTACCCATTCTATAGCCTTACCCTTGGCCTCTTTTCACTGCATTTACTAATACCTCAAACTTTTGCAATTTCCTAAAAGTTAAATATAACTATGACATCAATTAAATTTGACCCTTCGTTAGAAATTCTGCAGATTTAAATATTTTTTTGGTATTTCAGTGGTCAAAAACTCTTTTTCATGGGTTAAATGATACCCCTTATTTCACCAAAATATCTGATGATTTATCACTTTTTACAATTTGAAATGGGATTTTGACATAATTGTTGACACTTCAGAATTTCCAATCTTATTCTTATTTATTTTCACACTTATTGGGTCTAAAAATTCAGCTGTATGTCACCTTTTCACATGTTCATTGACCTTCTTTGCTTTGACTTGCACTCTGAATCTTACCTTTACAAGAAGACCATTGTCAATGTCTTGCTTTTCATATTTTAAGTGCAAAATATTAATGTCTAATAGTTTAAAATTGTCAGGTTTTGGTAGTCTGTTGACGAACAAATGATTTAAAAACTAACATAAGGAGCACTGATTGACAGTGTCTTTGTCCGACTTTATGACCAGTACAAAGTAAATATCAGGGAACAGTAAGGCTTTTTGTAACTGCAGCTTTTTAAATTTTGTTGGCTTAGTGCAAAAAGGGTAATGGTACAACTAAAATATGGAGGAGATATACCATTATTGCATCAAGGAGACAAAATCGTGTTTGAACAGCTAACTGGTTCGAATGTAATAACCTTTTCAGAAAGCTTATCACTGTTTAATAAGAATTATTTTCAGTTAACTACAAATGGAAAAGACATTATTACAGTCCTATAGTTTTGTGGGTATAATTATGATAGATTTTTTCCTGAATAGTGGAAAATGAAGTAATTTTCTCATGAAAGACTGAAATCTGCCTACCATACCATTAAAGACCTGGGCAATTTTGAAATACATTTATTTCTAAACCTATATAAATTATTGTTATGGTCTTGAAATACCTTTATACAGCTTTGAAATCTTTAACCTATATCTTGGCTTCAAAATCTTCCTCCACGACTGCATGGGAATAGCTGATATTGTTTGTGCAAATCATGGATTACAGTAAAACATAGGGCATTTTGTTTCTTGTTGTTTTTTTTTTAACTGTTAATGTTGCCATGGTCAGAGGTAACTTTACAGTCTCGAGTTATTCTTGTAGCAAGCATATAATGTTAGCTGAATTTAGACTTTGTCAGCTAATTAGAAAATTTATATAAAAGCATATAAATCTTATTGACAATATGGCCTTTATAGCGTTAAAAAAAGCAACAAAACAACATCAACTAAATAATCATCAATGAACCAAGCAAAGTAATAGGAAAAGTTCATTTGACAAAAACACTTTTTTAAACATGTTTTACATACCAATTATAGACACTGATTTTTTCAAACAAAAAAGCATTTTTGTTCTTTTTTGTACATTTTACTGTCATGTGATATTTGTTTTTATCTTTTAGGTAACCATGGCAACAATCTGTGGGAGATTTGGGGAAAACTGGTCAATGACTGGGCAAGTGCAAAGAAGAAACCAGCTTTCATCAGGGTGAGTAATATGGGATAGTAAAGGATATTGGACAATGATTATTAACCCTTTCCTCCATATATACACATTTTTACGCATGTGCCACCGGTGTAGATCCAGATCAGATGGGTCATCTGTGCCGTCTGATCAGGATCTGCACTGGTCGCATTTTGGTCAGAAATAACCTAATGAATCAAAAAGCGAACAGTTTAGATCCTGATCCTGATGATGGATGTGCCGGCTGATCTGGATCTACACTATTAGCCCATGCCTTAAAGGTGTATCTACAGAGGAAAGGGTTAAATGGAATAGTACAGGATATTTGACAATTATTATTAAGACTGTACAGGAGAAGCGGGGTGAGAATAGATCAGTAGTTGAACCCTTAACTCCATACTGAGTTTTTTTACATGGATGAACCTTGTACTGTAGATCCAGATATTAGCTGGCACAATTATGCCATCTAATCAGGATTTTCACTGTTTGCTTTTATATTTGTTAGGTTAATTCTGGCCAAGAAGTGACCAGTATAGATCCAGATCAGACAGGATGAATGTGATCTGGATCTACACTGGTTGTACTCACTATAAAACCTGTATACATGGAGCAAAGGGTTAAACTGAATACTGACAATCATTGGTCAATAAGGTCAGTCTGAAGAGGTCTTAGTTACAGCTACTGAAAAGCTGGTGGAGCTAACTTGGTCTTGGGTAAGGGGCGTCAGACTCAAATCAAGAAATCATATATGATCTGGGGAAAGCAGTCTTCTTGCATCATTAACATTTATGTTGAAAGAGAAGTTTGAGCCATTTCAGCTAATCAGATGCTTGAGATTTGAGACTGGTCTCCAAACTCCGGTTTATGATCAGTCAATGATCAAAAGTTTTTCTGTCTCCAAATTTAGTTTTATGATCTTGGGCCCTTATCACCAGCCTTGATCCTAAAATTGTCAAATGTTGCCATGTGCATGTATCGAAGTTTAGCTAAGATGCACCCAGGGCCCAAGATCATAAAACTAAGATTGGAGACCAGTCTCAAATCTCAAGCAGTCACTAATTCAGCCAATCATATGCTTGAGATCTGAGACTGGTCTGCAGTTTTAGTTTTATGATCTTGGGCAAAAATCTCTGAGATGTTTGTTGAAATTTTTAATATAAAAATCTTGATCAATACTCAATAGAAAGAAGGAGTATAATGGATTTACTGCTGTCAGCTTCTATTTCCAGAGTGATCAAGATATTGTGTCACGTTTTCTATTATTTAGAATTGATCCCTCTGCCGAGAGTATTGTTTGAATGAAGAATAAGGTAGAAACTTTCTGCTAGCCTTTCATTGTTTAGAAACAGTTATTGAAAACCATTGAATGCTTATTGTTAAGTCTGCAATTCTAAAGAATTAGGCTCACACCAAAGCTTGGGCTGTAGACTAGTT
Source organism: Corbicula japonica (assembly GCA_038501625.1). Lineage (NCBI taxonomy): Eukaryota > Metazoa > Mollusca > Bivalvia > Venerida > Cyrenidae > Corbicula > Corbicula japonica. Next base: position 1,627,973 of record JAZAYU010000127.1, read on the forward strand.
AACTCCATAGATACATGGTATAACATGTGTGACCACTGTAGATCTAGATCAGATGGCACATTGATGCCAACTGATCTGGATCTACATTGGTTGCATCCTGTAGACTCTAAACTCCTAAAGATACATGTTTAAAAGTGTGTGACCAGTGTAGATCTTGATCAAGCTACAAGGTTATAAAGCTGAGTTTGGAAACCAGTCTCAAATCTCAAGCATCTGATTGGCTGAAATGGCGACTGGTCGCCATTTCAGCCAATCAGATGCTTGAGATTTGAGACTGGTTTCCATGCTCAGTTTTATAACCTTGGGCACAGATGGCACATTTATGCCAACTGATCTTGATCTACATTGGTTGCATCTTGGTCGGAAATAACCTAATGAATCTTAACGCATACAGTGTTGATCCTGAAAATAAACAAAATGCATTTAGAAATGCATTTAGAATGATGAACAATTGGATTGAAAATAGACAAAAATGTAATTATTTTTTGAATCTACTTAATTATTCTAAATCATTTCAGCAATTGGTTAGGAAAGGTATCCCTCACCCTTTCCGTGGCCTGGCCTGGCAGCTGATGCTTGGTGTGAACAACTCTCCCATGAAAGACATGTACGTCGAGTACCTAAAGCAGAAGTCCCCCAGCGAGAAGATGATCCGACGAGATATCGCACGGACATTTCCAGAACATGACTTCTTTAAGGAGAAAGACGGTCTTGGACAGGAGAGTCTCTTCAATGTTATGAAGGTAGGATTTGAACATGCACTCGTGACATGGGAACCAATAACTGTAAATTACTTAACCATTTCCTCCATATATACGCCTTTTTACGCATGTATTACCAGTGTAGATCCAGATCAGCCTGCACATCTGTGCTGTCTGATCAGGATCTGGTCACATTTTGGTCAGATATAACCTAATGAATCAAAAAGCGAACAGTTTAGATCCTGATCAGATGGCACAGATGTGCCGGCTGATCTGGATCTAAACTGTTCGCCCACGCGATAAAGGTGTATCTATGGAGGAAACGGTTAATTTGTTGGTTTTTATATTATTTTGTCATGAGTTCCAATCGACTCTTGAAACAAGGTTTTATTCTTGAAATTCCAAGAAATGCTAACTTTTAATGAGAATTTCAACCCAATGGTCAAATTTTATTTCAGGTGTAAGTGAAACCCCTGTTTGGGTGTGTTGGGTTGGGGTGGGGAGAAGAAAGAAGTAATTTGATGAATATTGAATAAAACAATAGAAATATGGGCAAAATTAGACATGGTAGTAGGGATCGAAATTGCTTGATCTGTGCCCAACCGTGAAATCCACAAAAATAATTCTCCCACTAAGAAATAGATGATTTACAGTATATCTTGAACTCATGAATATTCATGGGGCATTAATTTGGTTTTATTTTGTTGGCAGATTTATGTGTGAATTTCGAACATTCACAAAATAATAAACAGCATGAAAAATGTTAATATCCAATGCACATGAATATGCTGGCTGATCAGGATTTACTCTGGCTCCAAGGTTATAAAGCTGAGATTGGAAACCAGTCTCAAATCTCAAGCATCTGATTGGCTGAAATGGCGACTGGTCGCCATTTCAGCCAATCAGATGCTCGAGATTTGAGACTGGTTTCCATGCTCAGTTTTATAACCTTGGGCACTGGTCAACCATGTGAAATAAATCATATCAGTATTGAGTAAAGGGGTTAAAACATATTCTAACATGACTCGACGTTTTTCTCATTGAATTTGCAGTGATGAAACACATGATATATCACTGTGCATGGGCTTATCGACGTTACGGCTATTCCGTAAATACTGGTCGGTTCTAACTTACCACTTGAAGATTGTATTCTTCACTGGGATTTAATTTTGCAAATTTACAATAGCACATAATACGTGAAACTATTTCTTAACTAGTCACAAACAAAAAATGCTACAATATTTAACTTAAACATGTAATGAAACTGACTATTCTAGAGCTTATAAACTCTGTAATAAAATTTTTAAGACATTGTCAAAAATAACAAAAGTCTTATTTAAAGTTTGTGTTATGATGGCTATTTGCATGTAGTTGATACTTCCTTGAAATGTTAAGTTATAGTTAGTGTATATTTAGTGGAGTTTTAACAATTAAGAAACCCAAAGGGAACGGAGCGTAGCGAAGTGACTGTAGTTTCTTTATTGTTAAAACTTCACATAATTTACACTAAATAACTTGATCACCACAATTTTCCCTTACAACTATCAGACATGGCGTCATAATATTATGAATATCCAGTACTGAACAGACACTAAATAATTAAGTGGTTGAAGCGTGTAGTTTTAACAGATGATAGGTGCTGAATATTTGAAATTCTGTCTGAGTGATTGGATGGAAAATTGTGGTGAACACTAATTGGTTATGAAATCTGTGTAATAAATTATTTGAAAGTATGTTGATGAAATATTTTAAGTACTCCCCTACAGAGAATAAATTTACATTAGGGCAAGGATTAAAGTTGCATAAAAATGCAAAGTAAACAATTAAAAGTGACACTGTTTCAATACTCCCATGTCTTTCTTCTAAGCTTTTCCCTGGTTTTATGAATTTTTAAAGTAATGTTGTATTTTCTTTGTTACAGGCATATTCCCTACATGACAGAGAGGTGGGGTACTGTCAGGGCAGTGGTTTTATTGTTGGTGTCCTTCTTATGTTGTATTTTCTTTGTTCCAGGCATATTCTCTACATGACAGAGAGGTGGGGTACTGTCAGGGCAGTGGTTTTATTGTTGGTGTCCTTCTTATGTTGTATTTTCTTTGTTCCAGGCATATTCTCTACATGACAGAGAGGTGGGGTACTGTCAGGGCAGTGGTTTTATTGTTGGTGTCCTTCTTATGTTGTATTTTCTTTGTTCCAGGCATATTCTCTACATGACAGAGAGGTGGGGTACTGTCAGGGCAGTGGTTTTATTGTTGGTGTCCTTCTTATGCAGGTAATGAAATGATGCACTTCTATATTATCATCTTAGGTAACCCTTTACTACATTTTTTAATACACATTTTATCACTTGGGCGAAAAGTGTAGATCCAGATCAGCCAGTACATCTGTACCATATGATCAGGATCTACTGTGTTCGCTCTTCAAATGTGATCTTATGAATCTAAAAGTGAACAGTGTAGATCCTGATCAGACAGCACATACGTGCTGGCTGATCTTGATCTACACTGTTTGCTCGTGCTATAAAAGATATATATAATGGAGAAAATGGATAATTTATGTAACAGCACTGAAAACTTCCATAGAGATTCTATGATGGCTAAAATTTTGCAATTTTCTTATACTTTACAATACACACAAGTAAAAGATTGCTACTAATTTTATAATATTTTGCCATAAGGACAAGTGACAGTATTGATAAATAAAAAAATTGTTGAAAAAGTAATGATAAATTAGGATTGATAAGTTCTAGTTTTAAGTATAAAATGTGTTTTGCATACTGATTATCAGTATGGAACGTGCTGTAAACAACTGTTTTATCTAACAGTTCAAAACAAAATTCAAAACTTAGGTGAATTTTTTATTTCAAATATTGTTTCAAACTTGCAATTGAATTTAATGTCCTCTTTTTGTTTTTATCTCTACCAGGCCCAGAAATTTTTTAAGTTTTAATTCTCTGGTGCTTTAAACTCAATTTTTTAAATTTGTTTTGCAAGAAAAAGAAACTTCTGTTCAGATAAAGCAATGAAAGCAGTGTTTACCCTTTCCTCCATAGATACACCTTCATTGCACAGGCGAACAGTTTAGATCCAGATCAGCTGGCACATCCAAGCCATCTGATCAGGATCTAAACTGTTCCATTTTTATTCATTAGGTTATTTCTGACCAAAATGTGATTAGTGCAGATCCTGATCAGTATGAATGTACCGACTGATCTGGATCTACAGTCGTCGCACATGCATAAAAATGTGTACATATGGAGGAAAGGGTTGATCAGTAATTTCACTTCTAGGCTTTGAGAATGAAACTGAGTTTTGAGCATGGAGTTTGATCTAAAGTTTTTTAAAATTTGACCCTGGAGTTGAATAAAGTATAGACTGAATCATTCTGTCATCATAAGAGTGCAAGGCTACAGTCTGCTCAATCTTTGTAATTTTGGTACATGTATGAGTCCTGTTTGAATTTTGTTATGCCCCATAGGGCTGTAATGGTAACTCTTTACTCCATATATACGGATTTTATTGCGTATGCAACCATTGTAGATCCAGATCAGCAGGCACTAGTCTCATCTTAGTCAGAAATAACCTTATGAATCTAGAGTGAACAGTGTAGATCCTGATCAGACAGCACGGATATGCCAGCTGAACTGGATTTACACGTTTTGTCCATGTGATAAAGGCGAATCTATTGAGTAAAGGGTCAATTACCCACAAGAATGCTGTTCTCTAAAAAAAAATTATACCCATGATATTAAATGAATTTACAGTATTGTTTGTTTTACCAGATGCCTGAGGAGGAGACATTTGCTGTTCTGGTGAAGTTGATGCAGGATTACAGACTGCGGGAATTGTTCAAGCCCAGTATGGCAGAGCTTGGACTCTGTATGTACAAGCTGGAGTGTCTCATCCAGGTATGTTACACGGAACTTAAAAGCTTGCCTTCATTTCTTGAGCTTAACATTCCCCAGACAAACAATTTCTTAATGAGTTTTTCGGTGATCAATTAAGAAGCATCAGTGCAGATCCTGATCAGATGGCTTGGATGTGCCAGCTGGTTTTGATTTGCAATGTTCGCCCATGGAAAAACAGCCAGATCCCATGGAGTTAATAATATCAACATTCGATTTGAATTGACCACTGATATCAGTAAATAATTGAATCACACATTTCATTAACATGTCTTGGGGAAATTGACGTAAATCCTTGATAAATATCAAATTGAGCAGACGACATTTCCCCATTAACAATTATAATGAGTCATCTTGATAGTTTTAAAAAAACATGATAAACTGATCCTGTCTTCCATAAATAGTAACAATAATGACAAAAATACACAAAAATACACAATGCTATCTTGTAAAACAGTATTTTCATATTTTCATTGTAAAAATAAACCCTGTGACAACATTATCCCTTTACCTTATATGTACAATCTACATAACAGCTGTCACATCCATTCCATTTGATCAGGATCTACACTGTTTGCCTTTTGATTAATTAAGTTATTTATGGCCAAAAAGTGAAAAATGTAGATCCTGATCAGATGGCATGGATATGCTGACTGATCTGGATCTACACTGGTTGCACATGCAATAAAACCCATATATATGGAGTTAAAGGGTAACAACTTCAATATTGTGTCCTATCTGTACGAGGATGATAATTCAATTTGTAGGGCACAAGATGCCAAGGTTCTTTGATATGAACAACTTGACTTTTAAACTCCCAGTGAGATATAAGATAATGATATATATGTATCATCATTAAACTTTACAAGTAAACAACAAAACATATGCTGTCATAAAAACATCAAGGTTTAATCATTAAGTAAACTTCATCAAAGGAAAAAAGCAAAAATTATCTTAATTAAGGTATCCACTTTATACTTGTTTTTTTTTTCATTTTCATAATTGATCTTTACCCAATGAGACGTATAAAAATATATTTAAGATATCTCAAATTGCTATTGTTTCCAAATAAATAACTTGAATAATTGAGTGTGTGCACTTGCTGAAATTAGCTAAGTTTTGAACTTAAATATATTTCACTGTATTGCATGACTTCAGTATATATAACTTTCTTGCAGTAAACAAGTGTTTGAAACTAGCAGAGACTACTCTGAACTTTTTATAGACAACAATTGACTTATTAGCTCCCTTGATCATCAAGACTTCATAAAAACTGGACTGGAGGTTATAAAGCTGAGATTGGAAACCAGTCTCAAATCTGAAACAGACTGGTCGCCATTTCAGCCAATCAGATGCTTGAGATTTGAGACTGGTTTCCATGCTCAGCTTTATAACCTTGGGCACTTGTCAAAGTTTCAGCAAGATTCGAGTCCAATCTCATTGATTCTAGTAGCAGAAGGTTATGACGTTAATGCGACCCAGGATAATTTAAGAGTTGATGCACTTGAAGGACAAATAATTCAAATTACCATGAGGGCTCAAGGTCATAGAACAGAGACTGGAGACATTCTTAATTGCAAACAGTACAGATGATTGGCTCAAAACTGAGCCTAGTCTCCAAACTGACCAATCACAAACTTGAGTTCTCATTACTGGATCAAAAATCATAAAACTGAGATTGGTGGACAGTCTCAAATCTCAAGCGTCAGATTGATTGATTGATTGTTTGATATAAAGACTAGTATCTGAATGTACCTACCTATCAAAAGTAAGAGTTTTAAGACAGGTCTCCAATTATACTTCTATAATCTTGAACCCAGAATTTGAATATGTTACGATAATAACTGTCTACTGTTTTTACTTTCAGGAGCTATTGCCTGATTTATATACCCACTTTCAAACCCAGAGCTTTCACACGTCTATGTATGCGTCACCGTGGTTTCTCACATTGTTTGCTACCAATGTCCCTGTGTCTATTGCTTGTCGTGTTATGGATCTATTTATTTCTGAGGTAAGTTTCTGCATACTTCCATTTGTTTACTCATATACAGTCAAACCTGTCTTTAGCAGCCACCCAAGGGAGTGACAATAAGTGGCTGCTGAAGACAGGTGGCTGTTACAGACAGTAAAGTATTAGAACAAAATGTCAGTTTGGTCATATTTTAACTGGCTGTTTAAGACAGGTGGTTGCTATTTGCAGGTGGCTGCTAAGGCAGGAAACCCCTCTATTATTACCACATTTGGGACTGGAAGAAATGGTCTTAATAGTGAGTTCTTTAGTTTGGAGGTGGAATATAGTGCAAATCTGTAAAATAAGACAGTGAAATGGTGGTTTTAATAGAGGGGTTGTCTTAATTTCAGGGTGGTCTTTATCAGGGGTTTCACTGTATTTGGGGGATTTTTGCAGTCTTGTGGCCAATAGGCTGTAGTGTCATATAATTGTGTAAGGCCTAATTTCACTCAAACTTTGCAAATAAACATTAAACATTATTATACCTCACGTGATTAGTTTACTATATAGCGTAATGTGACGTCACATGCTGACAATCCGTAATGTTACCCTCTTGACATTACCTATACGCCCGCTTGACATTACGAATCGGCCCTCGCGTGCGTAATGTGACGTCACATGCTGATCAATGATTTTACTGACAGTTGAATTAATGTTTTATTGATTAAATTGACTTTTTATTTTGTGTTAATATCATTGTTGAATAAATTTGTAAAAGTTTCCGAATTATTTTGTTCGGTATAATAAAATAAATATCTAACGCCTCGGTTGACATTACCTGTCTCGGGTGAACATTCCGTTCTATCACCCACTGAAGGATGTGATATTTATATATTGTCAAAATTTGTTAATTAAATAAATACATTAGTAATAAATAAAACTGAAACTGAAGACCAGACTACTATCTCAAGCAGTTGATTGGTTGATATTGAGCTTAGTCTCCAAACTGACCAATCAGCAGCTAGAGTTATGAGACTGGTATCTAGTTTCAGTTTTATGATTGATGGCACATGCTTTTAATGACAGCTTTCTCACATTTCTGATTACAGTCTATGCTCTTGAGAACATGTAGAAACTTGGTTTAAGTTTGTGTATATGATGTCATTATATAACATCATAAACAAAGGTTTTGGCACCATTTGTGCAATATTCTGTCATAACCAAGCAAATTATGCATTAAAAGCATTAAATAAGCAGATTTTTTTATCCTCACTGAATGATAAAAATATATATTTCACCTGTAAACTATGTATTTATGTTTGTTCGCGAGTGGTGGAAATACAAATTCTACAGCTAAATCTGTGAAATATTTGTATATCCTAAACTAGACAAAACGAATATCCTGTATGTTGTATTTCAGGGTATGGATGTGATATTTCGTATTGGCATTGCCATTCTACAGTCTAGTCAACCCCACCTGCTCTCTATGGATATGGAGTCCATGTTACAGTTCTTCCAGAAGGACGTAGCTACGTTGTTTCTCAGAGACGAAGATACGCTCTTCAATATGGCCGCTCAGGTCCGATTTAGTGCCAAAAAAATAAAGAGGTAAGATACAAATGCATACTGAACCGTGTTTTGTGTTACCCTTTTGAAGAAAAGGCGATTCATAAGAATCACTTTTCGTCTGTCCATCATGAAAACTTCATGTTGGCTAAAGCACTTTGCCATTTCTCAGTATTTCTTTATCAAACTTAAAAACTATATTGCTTATGACATCAGGGTGTTGATGAGCCAACATCTTTATGTCAAGATAACATTTGACATTATGCCTATTTTTGTACTTGGATTTGTCACAAAGCTCAACGTTGGTTCTGACAATGACATATGGGCGTCACAAGTGTTTTACTTTACACCCATCTAGTTTGAATGCAATGTTTTATAATTGTGAAAAAGATAAAGAATTCATGAACATATTGTGAAATGGATTTAGATGGGTGGAAAACGGCTTGAGTGCGGAATGAAAATGAAATCATTCTTAGAAAGAAGTTTAAATGACCTGCTCTTAATTATTTAGTCAGTGGAAATACTAACATAGTTTTACTTAAGTTTCTTATGAAAGTATGCAGATAAAGTTTTAATGATATAAAGCTGTTTTTTAATAGATAGAGTTTGTGCCATTTGTGTAACAAATGAAGAATTAAGGGAGCAAACTCCTCCCTGTATTTTGCACCAAATTTGAAGGGAGCAAACTCTAACAAAAAGTCTCAATAAACAGTTTTTTTCCTTATCATTCTTTATAAATTTCTATCTTGAGTAATAATAGAAACTGTGCAGTTTTTTAACAAACACAAAACGGACAGTCAGTTTGATTGTTTGTTCCAAAAAGTTTAGATGTTTCTATTTTCCAAATATATCATTTCATATATTTTTTAGTTTGTTAATATACTTCTCATTAATCAAGTATTTTAAGAAAAAAATACTCATAATAAACCAAACAGTCTGTATATTTGTGGAGAGATTGCCAAATATACCAGGTCCCAAGATCAAAAAAAGTAAATCTGGAGACCAGACTGGTCGCCATTTCAGCCAATAAGATGCTTGAGATTTGAGACTGATCTCCAATCTCAGTTCTATGATCTTGGGCCCTGACAATAAACCAAACAGCCTGTATATTTTATTCATGGCCAAATATACCAGTAATTTGATTCATCCAATTTGATCAGAAGGATACAGAGTACAGACAGATAGATATCATGGTGATAAATATTAATTCTATTGTAATTCAAACAGTTGGGTGGGTCGGATATTTCACACTGGACTGGTTGTATACAATCTGACCCTTGTAATATAATGTAAGCATGTATATCAGTTAAATTATTTGTATCATCTGACACCTTGGGTGTCCGCAACAATAATTGGACCTAAATTTGAGCAGGAATCCATGAAAACCAAGAAAAATATTATAATAAATTAGGCTGGAGATAAGTATCCTGTCTCTGACAGATGATTTGATGAAATCGAAACATGTCTCCAATATCAGTTTTAAGATACTGCGCTTGTGTTTAATAAAAAAAATAGTTTAGACTTCTAATTATTGATTTGTAGAAAGTGTACTGTTGATGTTGTCTATATAATATGACAGAAACAATGATTAAATATGTTTAACTCCATCAGATATCGCTGCTATCCCAAAGCAGACAGCGTAGATCCAGATCAGCCAGCAAATGTATGCCATTGTTTGCTTTTAGATTTACCGTCATTGTTCAAATATAAGCCGCACTAATATATAAGCCTCACCCCCCTAAACCTGATGGAACAGATGAAAATGGCTTAACGCAATGTATAAGCAGCCAAACCTGTGTATTAGCCGCACCCCCAACGTTGTACTGCCAAATTCTGAAAAAAAAGTGCGGCTTATATTCAGACAATGACGGTATTAGGATATTTCTGACCTTGAGGTGCCCAGTGTAGATGCAGATCAAATAGAATGAATGTGCAATCTGATCTGGATCTACACTGGTTGCACATATAATAAAACAGACTCGTATACGTATGGAGTAAAGGGTTAAAACTAGAAAGTGACAATAATATAAATGACATCAATGTAAAATTTCCTCCGATGCTGTCTTTAATTAAGCCTGGTTGTCATTATTAATTTATCTAACAGTCTGGGCTGAAGGTTATAAAGCTGAGATTGGAAACCAGTCTCAAATCTCAAGCATCTGATTGGCTGAAATGGCGACCAGTCGCCATTTCAGCCAATCAGATGCTTGAGATTTGAGACTGGTTTCAAATCTCAGCTTTATAACCTTCAGCCCTGGTCTGAAAGAGTCTTCAATATAGGTCAATATATCAATATCAAAAGATGAAAAGTTCTATATAAGTGCTGAAAAGCAAATGGAAACAAACTTTTCATTATTTTTGTAAATTTTATCTAAATCTTCTTTGTAATGAAAGTGAGATTACATGATTGCAGTGATATAATCTGTTTAAACCACTGTAGGGTTTAATTGCTGAACAAATGCAGCCAGATGATTATCTGTGATCATATTTATACTTGAATCAACAATTTTCTCTTGCCTCATTACCTATCTGTGAAAGTTGATGTGTCTTGCAGTGTTGTGAAACTCTGGGATTTTAATTTAATTTGAGGAGCGTGAAAAAATAGTGATTGGAATTTAAATGAAGTTTTAATGCAGTTTTTAATGTGATCGTGGGGAAAAATGCAGTTTATGAATGATATTGAAAACAGCTTGCAAATTTAAATGCAGTTTTAATGCTTTCATGGAAAATGCAGTTATTATAGAATGATATAAAATGCTTGCTTTGAAAACACCTTAAGGTGATGACTTATAATGTGGTAGAAACCTCATCATCATCATCATCATCATCATAATCATCATCATCATCATCCATCATCATCATTTCTTCTTCATCATCATCATCTTCTTTGTCATTGTTGTAGTCAGCATCATTATCATCTAACAGAGTATTATGTGAAATGAGAAAATGGCCTCAAATTCTTTGTTGTTACTTTATCTCATTTTTGTTGTAATAAATCATATAAAACAGCATACCTTTGTTGTCGTTGTTACTTTGCTCAGTAGTTTTTCAATCCTTTCGTGAAATATTTCCAGTTATATGCCTTTTTCTTTTCGATCGTGCACCAATGTTGATCTTTGTTTATTTTAAACTTTGATGACGTCATCTAAGGCACCACCGAAAACACATGTGTTTTCAAAGGTGGTCATCAATTAGAAATTAATTTAAATGACGTTTTCAACTAACTTCTAACTTCTGTATATGTTGTTGATCTCTGTACTCGAAATCAATTATTTTTTCATATAAGCACTGTCGTTGTTGATATTTATTTTCCAAGTTCAATCAAATGTTCTTCATCGGCAGTATATTTATTTATATATTGCCAGATTCATCATTTAAATTCTTTGCCCTTTCATTGACATGTGAGTCTGCGTTTTAATACATAATGAAGCACTGGACACTCTGTTCGCTCTAAAAAATCTTTAAATCCTTTAAATCCAACTTCACTGAATATCACTAAATGTCGCTGTCAAATGGTCTACGGCAAAGTAGAATAGAAAAGATAAAAATTACTTGCATTCAATTTGCATCCTTAATATTCCACCGACATGACTATTTGTTTCCTTCCTCCATATAATTATCAGATTCTGTTTTGCAAAACCGAAATGTTTGTTTATAAAGCGCATCACTAACTTATTTCTGAGAATTGATTGGCTGATAAAATGACGTGATCACCCTACAGTAGTGTAAATCGGTCATCTTGTATGGAACGCCGGAAAATTATCTGAAGATGCGAAATCTGCATCGATCTAAGGTTTTTCTGAGTCCCAGATGGATCTCTCGAAGAACAAATCAAAACGTGATAAACTCATAAACTGGCCCATCTCACAGAAATGGCTTCGATGGTGCCTTAGATGACGTCATCAAAGTTAAAAATAAACAGAGATCAAAGCCGGTGCGTGATCGGAAAGAAAGAGGCATATAACTTGAAATATTTCATGAAAGGATTGAAAAACTACTGAGCAAAGTAACAACGACAACAAAGGTAAGCTGTTTTATATGATTTATTACAACAAAAATGGGATAAAGTAACAACAAAGAGGAAAAACATTTACAACCAAAGAAAAAAGTAAATTCTCAGTTTGATGCCATTTTCTCATTTCACATATTACTCTGTTATCTTCATAACGAACATCATCACCATCTTCTGTTTTCTTGTGCTTTTTCTTCATCTACATGATTGTCAGCAGCAGCAACAATGTGCCTGCATTATCATCACCAGTTTCAGCAGTAGCAGCATTCTAGGAAATAATAGAGTTCTGCACTTATCATTTTTATGTAACATGGCAACAGGATTTGTACTGGTCGCTTTTAGATTTATTTCTGGACGAAGAAGCAACAGTGAGAATCCTGATCCTAATAAGAACGCAGGGAATGGGATAAAAACTAATGTGAAAAAAGTTATTTCCTTGAGGTAAAGGGTTAAGCAATCAAAATTAAATAAAAAAAGATAAACTTCTGTTGCGCTGGCACAATGCTGTTTCATCTCCATTTTTCTAAAGCAGAGACACCAGCTCTCACCATGTTTGGGGAAATTGTCAACAATTTGAACAGATAATTATATATTTGGTGACCGTGTGTGTGTTTTCAAACTTGTTCACACTTAGCACTGCGTTTAGAGGTGACCAACCGGATACCACCAAGCGGATATCCAACAGCTTGTATATTGGCATTATCTAACAAAAATTACTTTAATTCCCTCAATATTGGACAAACATGGCCATTATTGTCAGCAGGGGGAAGATTACTTCAACGATGGTTTAAAACCTTTAATGATGTGGTTAGGGTTAAATACTGAACACTGGTATTCATATTAAACATAGAATATTTAACCCTGTAAGTGACCAGATTAGATCCAGATCACCTGGCACATCAATGTCATTCAATCTGGATCTACACTGGTAGATTCTAGGTCAGAAGTAAGTAAATGAATATAGGAGTGAACAGTTACTTAACCCTTTAGTCAGTATATATGGAATTTATCATGTGTGCTACCAGTGTAGATCCAGAATATCTGGCACATCCATGTTATCTAATATGGATCTACACATATGTATTTAAAGCCCCATGCATTCTCAATAAAACAAATGAAATTAAAGATAATATTTTCTGATAAAAATGGATAAATAGCTTGTAACATTGGCTAATTTTTTGTACCATCATGCTTTAGCACATTAAATTTTCTAAAACTTTGAAGTCTGAAGTGCTATAATTCACACTTACATAAAAAAATAATTTACGGAAATGGCCAGTACATTAAATTTAATGATTTTATAAACAAATATCTGGATTCCAAATCGATCCTCATATCGATTGATCCAAATGGTTATCTGGTTAGTTGGATATCCATTGTATCCGGATATTTGGATATCCATTGACATCCCTGGTTAATATCAGTGCAGCTGTAATGTCGATGTAAACAGTTCTGCATTGAAATGAAAAGCCTAGTGAGATTTCGCCCGATTACTGATTCTGAAATGTTTTTGCATCTGTATGTCTATATTTAAACCTGTTCAGATGGGGATGATAATAGATCATCTTTTAGATATAAGGTTGAATTTTTTAAGGAAATAGTGAAAATGTGTTTTGCAGACTAAAGATAAAAGGTACATGTACCCTATCAGCATCAATTGAAACATAAATTATACTTGCAACCTGCGTGTTGGCAGATCAGGGTGTACACTGTTTGCTTTTCAGTCAATGAATTTACCCAAAGGGATATGTATGTTACCCATGGGTGAACAGTGTAGAACCAGATCAGCTGGAACATCCAGATCTGTGCCATCTGATCTGTATCTACACTGTTAGCTTTTTGATTCATTAGGTTATTTTCGACTAAGAAGCAAACCGAATAGATCCTAATCAGACAGCATGGATGTGCTGGCTGATCTGGATAAACACTTTTAGAACATGTGATAAAACCCATATAACATGAAGTAAATGGTTTGAAACTCCCCCTTGAGCAATGAATGGTCTAATTGAAACACAAAGTAATGGGAATCAGTTACCTTTATTTAGTGGTTAACAGGGCTGAGGAGCCGGCTTGTAGTCTTGATCTAATAGATTACATGGCTTGACAGGCACATTATAATAAAAAGAGCTGAATATGTAAAAACAAGAAACATTTACAGGAGAGAGATTTGAATGCTTTATTCAATGGATATTTCTTAAATCCCATGTGCAACCAGTGTAGATCCAGAAAAAGAACCACTCGTATTGTCAACTAAGCATAAATCGGTCCTGTATACATTATACATATACACACATTTCTTAACGTGCTTAAAGTGCGTGGGTGTACGGTGTAAAATCAAAACGGCCCTTTTTAGGGCCACATATTTACCCAAGATCGAAATGCCTCTGCAATTGTCATCCTATTTTTACGACCTGTTTATCCCTTTCTTGTCCTCTAAAACGCTGCAAGTATCTACATTATGCAACGATTATTAGTATTAGATTTCATTATTTTGTCTTGAGTGTAAACAATGTTGTAGACCTAAGGCCACTGTTCGTTGATTTTTCGTTTCTCAGATCCCGCCGACTCTAATTTCTGCTAAAATGGAAAAAAAAAAAATTGAAAATGACCAAAGAAAGACAAATTTTCCCGAACCTTTTAGCGATTGACTGTTTCACTGTGCATGTCTGTACTTTCAGCAGACAGCGACAGTCATTTATTTTCTGATAACGACGGAGAAAGAGTCTATTTTAGCGATTGTCCTCAAAATTTAGTGCAGTTTAACCTCCGAAAATATCCTATTATCACGACTCGATATTTTTTCAAGCACAAAACCAAGATGGATGCGCCCATCAACTCCGTGTGGTTTGGGCTCAAAATTCTAAATTTCCATTAGATTGTGTCTCAAAATTTGCCAAGGGGGACAGAAATGAGTTGATCAAAGACCTTATCATAAATCACATCGGAGATTCACAGCGAGTTGTAAAAATATACGGCTGTGGGACTGTGAAAATAGTGAACAATTTAATGCCATATTATTCAACATTTATTCCAAAAGAACATAATCGTTACTTTTTTTTTTTTTTTTTTTTATTCCCTCCTCCGACCCTAACCTTCTCCTGAAAAAATCTGAGAAACAAAAAATAAAAAAACAGTGGCCTAAGGTACCCATACACCCAAGTTACCCATTACTGTAAATCAGAATGTTCAAGTATTTCATATCTCATGTCGACAAAACAGAATCTTATGACACTCCAAACTTGTACTGATAGAGCAACCCCATTTCTGTGAAAATTGTACTCTGTATAAAATTTACTTAAAGTAGCTGAAGGACCGTTTTTCTGGCATAATGAATATAGTCAGTCTGATGAGGATCTACACTGTTTGCGTCTTGGTCAGAAATAACCTTATTAATCTAAAAGCCAACAGTGTAGATCCAGATCAGCCTGCACATCAGCTCAGTCTGAAAAGGATCTGCACTGTTGGCATCTCTGTTAGAAATAATACAAGCGAACAGTGCAGATCCTGATTCGACTGTATTGATGTGCAGGCTGATCAAGATCAAATCTGATTACACATGTGACAAAAGCCATATCCATAAAGGAGAGTTTACTTTGATTTTTAAAGGTTGTATCATAGAAAAATGCAATGAGATATAAAAATAGCCTGTTAAAACCGAAACTTATTAACTCCAAAGAATTCACTTAGATTTTTAGCTCACCTGAGCTTTAGGCTCATGGTGAGCTATTGTGACCGGTCTTTGTCCGTCGTCCGTCAACAATTTCCTTTAAACAACATCTCCTCTGAAACCACTGGACGGATTTTAACCAAATTTGTCCTGGAGCATCCTTGCACTAATGTCTGCAAAAGTTGTTCAAATCATGACCATAGGGTGAAGGTCAAGGTCACTGTTGCTAAAAATAGAAATTTAGTTTCTGCTCAATAACTTGAGTTTGCTTTGGCCTATTGACTCCAAACTTGGTCTGTGGGGTAGCTTATATGAAGAGGTAGCTTGGGATTGCTACCCAGATGTTTGTGATCAAGGTCAAGGTCACTGTTGCTAAAAATAGAAATTCCATTTCCACTCAATAACTTAGTTTGCTTTGGCCTGTTGACTCCAAACTTGGTGTATGGGTAGCTAATTTCAAGAAGCAGCTTGGGATTGCTACCCAGGTGTCTGTGATCAAGGTCAAGGTCACTGTTGCTAAAAATAGAAATTCAGTTTCCGCTTAATAACTTGAGTTTGCTTTGGCCAATTGACTCCAAACTAGGTATATGGTAAGCTTATATCAAAAGGCAGCTTGGGTTTGCTACCCAGATGTCTGTGATCAAGGTCAAGGTCACTTTTGCTAAAAATAGAAATTTAGTTTCTGCTCAATAACTTGAGTTTGCTTTGGCATATTGACTCCAAACTTGGTGTATAGGTAGCTTATACTAAGAAGCAGCTTTGGATAACTACCCAGGTGTCTGTGATCAAGGTCAAGGTCACTATTGATCAAAATAGAAATTCATTTTCTGCTTAATAACTTGAGTTTGTTTTGGCCTATTTACTCCAAACTTGGTATATGGGTATTTTATATCAACGGGCAGCTTGGGATTGCTACCTAGATGTCTGTGGTCAAGGTCACGGCCACTGTAGCTAAAAATAGAAATTCAATTTTCACTTAATAACTTGAGTTTTCTTTGGCCTATTGACTCCAAACTTGTTGTATGGGTAGCTTATATCAAAAACAGCTTGGGATTGCTACACAGGTGTCTGTGATCGAGGATGAAACTCATATTGACCAACATTTCATAGCAAAGCAGTGTTGCTTCATGAAAAACATACTCAGGTGAGCCATTCAGGGCCATCATGGCCCTCTTGTTAATGTTTTTTTTTTCATTGAAAAATTAGCAAACAGATAAACAAATAGCCTGTTAAAACTGAAACTTGTTTAAACTGCAAAAAATTAACTTTGATTTTTGACAGTTGAATCATAGAAAAAAAGCAAAATGATAATCAAATAGCCTGTTAAAACTGGAACTTATATTAGCTGCAAAAATTTAACTTTGATTTTTAACAGTTGTATCATAGAAAAAAGAAAAGGATAAACAAATAGCCTGTTAAAACTGAAAAATGAATCAACTGCAAAGAATTAACTTTGATCGTTTATGGTTGTGTCATAGAAAAAAGCAAAAGGATAAACCAATAGCCTGTTAAAACTGAAACTTGTACTTACTGCAGAGTTGATTAGCTACAGGTGTAATTAATGATTTGTTGGAAACCTGGATACTGTAATATATCTGGGAAACTCATACAATGAAACTATTTTTATGCTCCATGTACAGGTGATAAGTAATTACATGTTGCTACATGGTGTAGAAAGTGTTTTTAATAGATTAAAAAACAAAAAGAAAGAAAAGTGTGCAAAAAGTGGTATTCCACAGAAGTATATTTTAAAAAAGATTTTTTAAGTGTGGAAAAAGTGGTGTTTCTTGAATATTTATTGAAAATGCATAATTAAGTATTTCAGATGGTGTAGAAAGTGTTTAATATTTTTAATAGATTTATTTAATAATTGTGCAAAAAGTGTTATTCCATGGGAGTAAATTTTAAAAATAAAAATTGAAAAGTGTGCAAAAAGTGGTGTTCTGTGAAAATTTATTAATGCATAATTAAGTATTTCATAAAATTTGAATAAATTTGGATTTTACATATTTATTTAATTCTTTGAGAAAATATTATTTTTCATTTCATTTTGTTCACAGATTAAATGTTTACTTTGATTTGTCACTGAACGTTTGTTGCTTTTTTTGGATTTTGTGAATATATTGCCTAATGTATTTTTAACAATATTTTACCTCAATATCAAATGATGTTTACCTTGATAAGTTTGCTGATCTAAATTTCTGCGATATCATTAAATTTAAAGGGGCCGAATTTTTCTTGCACACACTATATGTAACATTTTCGCATGGACATATGGTAAATTTGCTCAGTTTTATTATTTTTACTATATAAGCTAATTTATGCTAAAATTTCATGAGGGTTGAATTTCATGCTTTTTACCTAGAGGAAAATAAACCCTTGCAAAATATAATAATTACCACAATATGGCAGTTGTAACATTTTCTTGGGCTATAAATGTTTTAATTTCCTAAATGTACATTCTGGTTCAGGAATTTCGGTAAAGTAACATAATCCTATTTAAGTTTTATCTGAGGTGATGAATAATGATGAAGCAAATCTTAATATTGTAAACAAATCTTCAATTTTATCTACGGTAACCTCATTTGAATTTCAGATTCACTAATTAATCTGTTTACATTGGAATAAATATTTTTCTTATCCCAAAATGAGCTTAAAATTATAAATTAACTCTATACACCATGGGAGTCGGCTGCTTTCCCATGGGCAAAGATTGTAGATGTAGATCCAGATCGCTGGCACATCTGTGACGTCTGATCAGGATTTGCACAGTTTGCTTTTAGATTCATTACCAAAAAGCGAAAATTGCAGATCCTGATCAGACGTCATGGATGTGCCATCAGACGTCATGGATGTGCCGGCTGATCAGGATCTTCACTGGTTGTACATTCGTTAAAATGTGTATATATGGTGTAATGGGTATTGAAGCTATGATATAATGTATTCAATGCAGTATTATCATGTCACCTGAAAAATGATGAAGCATATTTGATCTATGTGAAGACATTTTCAGTTTCAGTTACCTTGTACCTTATTTGAAATTTGAGATTCTGAAATTAAACAGTAGAAAGTGTGCTCATCTGAAAATAATTCAATTTTGTGAAAGATATTCTTATTTGTTTTTTTTCCCAAATTTGAGCAACAATTTTTTTTATGAATACTTCAAGTACTTAAGAGGTCGCAAACATTGCAAATGGCGAAAAGTGGCTAAAATTTCAAAAATGAATTTTGGGGGAAACTGAAAGTAGAAACCCGGAAGTAAGTTTTCCTTGAATTTCTTGAAAACTGTAACATTATTTTGACGAATTGGCACTAAACATTGTAGACCAGCATATACTTATTTCAGGTATGAGTTGCTTTGGTATATTGTCCATGAATTTTAGAGTTCTCATGCAAACGGTTTTCCTTTTGTTTTAGCATGTGCTTTGTAATTAGATCATGAATTAGACTAAATTGAGCTTGCAAACATTAACTACATCCTTAGCTTAATATATATCTTTAATAAAATCTAGGTGGCAATAGGTATTTCCCTCAAAATTCATTTTTGAAATTTTAGCCACTTTTCGCCATTTGCAATGTTTGCGACGCCTTAAATCCTTGATTCACTTGGGATTTTTGTGTGAATCCAGCAGGAGTCCTGACTGGTCTTAGTGATCATTTAAGCACAAAACGTGGCCTCAAGATCATAAATTTGAGACCGGAGACCAGTCCCCAATCTTTAGAATCTGATTGGTTTAAATTGACCAAGATTCAAAACAGACCAACCAGAAGTAAGAGTTTTGACTGGTTTCCAATCAGTCGTTATGATGCTTGGCCCAGGAATCCTACTCTGTATCTGTTAAAAACCAACCAGAATGCAAAGTTTATCAGGACTGCTAAGTTAACAATTTATCTTTTTTATTTAAAATTTATATATTAAATACACTTCTGTAGGATGAATAACATTCTATCTTTTCTAACCTTGTACTCTGTACATGCAGGTTTTGTTGCATGTGCCAGCAGTATAGTTCCAGATCAGCCAGAACATCAGTGCCATCTAATAAAGAACGACACTGTTCACTTCTTGGTCATAAATAATCTGATGAATTTAATAAAAGCAGAAACAGTGTAGTTCCTGATCAGTTGGCACAGATGTTCTGGTCTGAAGGTTATAAAGCTGAGATTGGAAACCAGTCTCAAATCTCAAGCATCTGATTGGCTGAAATGGCGACCAGTCGCCATTTCAGCCAATCAGATGCTTGAGATTTGAGACTGGTTTCCATGCTCAGTTTTATAACCTTCAGCCCTGGGCAATCTGGATCTACATCATTAGCACATGGATAACAGTCATATCCCATGAAGTTAAGGGTTAATCAATTTAGAGATAGCAAACTTGAACCATATTCAAATGTCATACCATACACATTAAGATGATCCATTCCCTCTACTGGAACATTTACCATGTAAGGATTATGTTATTTATTCACTTTGCAATACATTATTGCCTGCTGAGTCTGAGGACATTATCTCCCCTGGATCAGTGAACTCTCAATACTAGGAGGTTAGAAAGGTCACTGAAGCATTGAATTGAAAGTGGTTTCATTTTGTGACTGACGAATGACAGCTTGGATGTTGAATATAACCTGGAATATATGTTTATGTTTGCGAGCGATGCAAAATAGTTGAAATTGCGTAAATTTCTTGGGGATATTTATATTGTCATCAACTTGGTATAGTTGGTTTACGGCTGAGTTGTTTATTGTCACGCTAATATACGATAAAGTTTCACAGCATATTTCTTACCATATAATAGAGATGGTGTAGAATTTGTATACTAGTTCGAATAAGGGTATCATTTCAAAATAATAAACTCCCGACTATGTACAGTTACTGTTGTGAAAGCAAAAACATGTTTTGCGAAAAAATTTTAAGTTTTTATACACCCTTTTAAGTTATTCATAAAGAATGTTATGATGGAATTTATGTTTGTTAAGAAAAAAGTTTGGAAGTTGGATTATTTGATTGAATGTTGCTGTGTGTTAGCTTAAACTTTGAATATATGAATAAGGATATATTGGTTTGTACAGTGTGGTTAGAAATAT
This sequence comes from Corbicula japonica, assembly GCA_038501625.1. Classification (NCBI taxonomy): domain Eukaryota; kingdom Metazoa; phylum Mollusca; class Bivalvia; order Venerida; family Cyrenidae; genus Corbicula; species Corbicula japonica. Next base: position 1,648,855 of record JAZAYU010000127.1, read on the forward strand.
TGTAGCTTGTTAAGATTCTTAAATAGATACATTGAAAAAATAGGAATTCATTTTTATACTCCAAATTTTATTGCTTTTTAAGTTTGACCATGGTTGTGTAACAAATCTTCACTAATAAAGGCTTCTTAATCTCCTGTAAACTCAGCAGCTGCCAAGTACTGAGCTGAAGGTTATAAAGCTGAGATTGAAAACCAGTCTCAAATCTCAAGCATCTGATTAGCTGAAATGGCAACTGGTCGCCATTTCAGCCAATCAGATGCTTGAGATTTGAGACTGGTTTCCATGCTCAGTTTTATAACCTTGGGCACTCAGACTTCCAAATTTCATTTAATTTTGCAGCTGACTAACAAAGACTTTCAGATTTATTAAAAAATCTAAAGCTTTATGCTAAGGCTCAGTTTTTTGCAGCTGTCAAGGAAGGCTCCCAAAATTCATTGAACTTCACAGCTGTGTAGCAAAGGCTTTCAAATCTCTTTGAATTCTGCAGCTGGTCAAAGTCAAGGTTACAGCAATTGTAAAAAAATGTTAAATCAGTTTCCACTCTGTCAAATCTGTTTCAGCTAATTGTCTCATGAACTCTTTGACTTGGGGTCTTCTAACTTCATAGGATGATTGGAAGGGTAGATGAGCCATGTTGCTTTAGGGGTTGTTATAAGAGGTCAAGGTTAAAGGGGGGCTTTAAAGGACAAACCTCTTTCTGCTCATTACCTCAAGAACCATTTGACATGAAGTCTTCAGACTTCACAGGATGATTTATTGGTGATCACTGATTAAAAGGTCAAGGTCACTAGGGTCAGTAAGGTCAAGTGCAGCTTGTCAAGCAAAGAACGATTTACGTAGTGTTATTTTATTTTGCATGATTTATTAAGAAAAAAAAATTATGAAAAGGAAAACACTTTATTTTGCTGAACAAACCGTAAATAATTTTTTGGATAATGACTGTGCTTAGTTTAGCTGTACAGTGGCCCAAGATAAAAAAAACAACAAACCGAGATTGGAGACCAGTCTAAAATCTCAAGCATCTGATTGGCTGAAATGGCAACTGGTCAACTGGACTGGAGTTTATCCAAAAAATTATTTACGATTTGTACAGCTGAACTAAGTTTTAGCCTTATCATCTTGGGCCAAGGTGTTGAATAATTCAGTTCTCCTTCACATGTGATTTTGCATTACTCAATACACATAAATTCTGATTACTTTCACACAAGGATACTTATCTTGTCCTACACTTGTGACATATCTTATCCCTGGGTCATTGTGGTAATGTAAACAGGACATTGTCTTAAGGCAGGTAATAAATAGATCAGTTAATGTGACACACCTTCGCCTGTTAAACATTGCAATGATACTGGACAAGTTTTGAAGTGTACCTGTCAACATGATTAAAATTTGGATGGTATGGTCCAAATTAAAATTAATTTGTGGAATAAATGCAGAAGAAAGATATTTTTTGAATATACAGCAGTCTTTTTCTAAAGCAACATTATTTGGAAACACCATGACAGAGTGGCTTTTAGCCAATGAGAACAGTGTAGACCCAATTATGACTGTGTAAATCTTTGTTTTCTAATGGTAGAAATCATAATATTATAATTATATTAATCATATGAAAATTTCCTTGAAGTAATAGACTTGTTGTACACAATATTGCTTTAAACACTCAAAAGCAATCTTTTGTTTCATGCAAACCATTTTCTCCATGAATTCAGCTTGTATACCAAGTGTGACCAGTGTAGATCCTAATCAGCCGGCACAGCCATGCAGTATGAACAGGTTCAGCACTGTTTGGTTTTATATTAAATTTGGTCAGAAGTGATCACTGGTTGCAGATGGGATACAAGCAATATCATGCACATGAAGTCTGAGATCTGGTGAGAGAAAACTTTGCAAATTTCAACCAGTACATTAAAAACTGGTTATAATTTCAACCGTTGAAATGCCAAAATGTAAAGTCTTGTGTCAGTAATGGTAGCATGCAATAATGCCCAAGTCTTGGTTGGGTAGGGAACTTGATTGCTGGCTGCAGTTAATTTGATGCAAGGATTTAAATTTCTTTCATGAAAGGTTGTTTGACAAATAGAGGGGCAAAAAATGGAAGCTTTTTTTAAAATCAGGACTGTCTTTGACTAGCTCAAACTAGCACTGTTTGTTCCTAAACGCAAAATTTAATAATGAATGGTACCACTATGAAAAATCAAACCATTTGACAGTTTTTATTAATGAATCTGTAGATATGATAAAACTTGAACCATTTTAAATAGGTCTTTGGTATAACAGTTTTCTGCTTGGTCAGTCCTATTCAAGTCGAATCTTCACCGGGAGGGTTGACAGACATTTATCAAGATGACCACCCGGCCATGTTGGTCTAGTTGTCAGATCTAAGCACTGATAGGTCCGCTAATTATTGGTACTGCCATTTCAATTACATTTATGGTCCTTGTCCAATTGTTTAATTGTTTCACACTTAAGATTTATTGTAATGATTTGTCATAATCATTTTAAAGAATGTCTGCTTTTCAGATATACTGTGCAGGGGCAGATCCAGAGGGGGTGTAGTAGAGTTACTTGAACCCTCTATTTGGGCAGCAATATTTCATTTTCATGGTCATTTTGACCAGAAGATTGGAAATTATCATGTTACTACCCTAAGGCTGCCCCAAACAAACCTCTTTCTGGAAGTCTTGGCTGTGGATACTTTTATGTTCATAAGCAATCCTTTATTCCATATATTATATGAGTTTCACCAGATGTGCAACCAGGGGAAATCTAGTTTAGCTGGCTTATCCATGCCATCTGATCAGGTTCTACACTTTTCACTTCTTGATCAGAAATAACCTAATAAATCTAAAAGCAAACAGTGTAGTCTACTGATCAGACAGCATAAATATGCTGACAGAGGTGGATCTACACTGTTTACCCATGGGATAACAGCCATGTCACAAGGAGTAAAGAGATAACAACCATTTTCTTGGGTTTGTAAATTTGAGGTTTTTCAGTTAAGTTTTCTCTAATTATCATGTATAAGTTTAGTTCTTCATTCGTTAAGGAGTTTAAAATTTATCTGCCAAAGAAAATTAGTACCCCATAAAATTAATATTCATGAGTTCACAGTTACTTGAATTGGTTGTTCAATTTTTTGTTGCCTTTGTTCTTCTGTATGTAGGCCACTAACCAGTGGTCACTGGTACAATTTTGCATAAAGATGAGAATTTCACATGGTTTAACCAGGGTAAAAAACTTATTTAACACCATTGTGTGTCATACACTTCAGTTTAATTAGATTATGAATTAATTTAAGAACTATTTTTGCTCTGCTACTGTGAAAATCAAGTTCCCAGCATGGGGAATTCCTACACCCTAACTCCCCATCTGAAAAAACAAACAAACAACAACAACAACAAAAAACGCCAAACCCAACAGCACTATAATGAAGTGCTTGTCAAAAACTTTTTTTTTTTGTAATGTTAAACCATTACAAGATACTTTTCTTTATGAAATGAAATGTTGTTCATTGTACCTTGGTACTTCTTCAATCAGTCATTCTGTATTTTTGTTGACAGAGTAGAAATTATTTAGCCTATTTCATTATTTCGCCCTCTTAAACAGATGTTTGATTCAAATTATACAAAATTCTGAAATGGTCTAAGCAGTTAATGTTTATTTTGACACTTTTCTTCGTTTTTAGTACTTATATGTCGGAAATCAAGTTTTTCTTTAAATAAAAGCCGTGAATTAAATATTTGTTCAATTTCCGTCATTTATTATGTACAAGAAAAAGCATAATGCACGATATTTAAAGATGGGTTTTAAAAACTGTCATTAGTGAGTGCCAGCTGAAACAGTATGTGTTAAGATCAGTGATTTAAATATTTAGATTATTAATGGCAAATTAAATATATGGGTTATTTATACCAATCAGTGATTTTATTTTATTAATCGCATAGTGATGATAGGGGTTATTAAATTCAATCAGTGATATTAATTTCAGTAATAAATGACATCTGTAAGATAGGAGATTTTCTAATTTGTGACTTTAATTTCAGTTTAAAAATGACATTAAAGTCAGGGGTTATGGAATTAAAATTTTTAGTATTGTCAGTTATTGTTTATTATTTAAGACACGAAATTATAAATGGTACAAATCAGTCTGTAATTATATTTTCTGTTAACGGCACTTTAAGAAAAGGCACAGTTACAGTAATATAAAGGTCAAAATAACCAGCTCAGCAAAGACAGTGTGACCATATTTAATGAATGCAATAAAATCATTCATATGTTAAAAATAATAACAATACTGTACAAAATAAATATCTGTCAATCAGGCCGGAGGGTAAACAATTTGATGAAAAGCTAGGTTAATGATTATAATGTCTTGAACTAAATGAAAATTTTACTCATTGATTTATGTATCATTTTAATGGACAGAGTTAAAAGGTACCTGACATTTGACCGAAGGCGATATCTTGACTGTGAAAGCTATCGAATGATAATCCTTTATTTGGGAATTTGAGATATGCGGTGACGTTTTCCTGATGGGGGACTGTTTTGTTCCATTCTATAGCTACTGGCAGCCGGTAGTCTGTTTGCGATAAGCTTCAGTATTATTCGAACAATGAAGGAATTAGAATTTTGAAATGAGGAGAATTATGAATTGAAATGGATGCTAATGTGTAAGGATGTGATTGACGTTTATGGAAGGGTTGGCAACAAGTTGTCTTACATAGTAGATTATTGAAATGTGATAAAAATGGAATCTTAAGTGTGCCAGTCAGTCAAATGGATATAATATTCTCTCATTTATTTGGAATTTCTATAATTACTTTTGTTTGTGTATTCCTCTTCTCTCTGGATTGTTTTTGTCAGTGGTTTCTTTTTATCTTTTGGAATCAATAATCAGAATTCAAAAAAAGGCAAATCTATTACAGAAACTTGCGAAAATTAACTGTTACTCCATATTTTCGGGTTTTATGGTGTGTGCAACCAGGTTGTCTTTGTTCACATGTGAATTTGTTCTTTAAATCAGGCAGTGGGACAAATGAAATGTGTTCTGTATCAACAGATGGTCCAAGTTTACAAGTGATCTTTACCCAGGTTTGACTGTATTTTGGATATCGGCATCATTACTTGATGTCAGTTGCCTACTACTTGGGCCCAAGATTATAAACTAAGATTGGAGACCCGAGTCTCAAATATCAACTAGTTACCATTTCAGACAATAAGATTTTTGAGATTTGCGGCTGGTCTCTAGATTTAGTTTATGATCTAATGGGCCCATATCTTCTGCATCAAATTTGTTGTTGGAGACAGCAAACTAACTTCAGTTCATTATTTACACAAAAAATATCATTAAGGCGATGCATATGACAGAAGGTATTTGTTTTGCTGTGAGTGCAGGGGACTGTAATTAGTATACAAGATGTAATCTACAGTCATGTGTCACATTCTGTCAGCCTCTAATTTGTACTTCGCATGTGAAGTGTTTAGATTTTGCAGCTTACCATTTAAGCTATGACACTGTCGTAGTTTTTTTTCAGTTTAATAGTAACCCTTTTACTCCTTATGTATATACAGGTTTTATTGCATGTGCTGACAGTGTAAATCCAGATCAGCTGGCACATCCATGCCATTATTATGCTAGTATAGATAGGGATCAGATTGCATCGATGTGCCGGTTGATCTAGATCTACACTGATCGCCTGTGTATAATAGCAATATCCCTTGGAGTAAAGTGTTAAATTAAAAAAAAAAATTTGTCTGACTCACAATAGAGAAACTGTTCGAAACAGTGAAAAACACTGATAAGATGGCACAGATTGAAAGCTATATCTGAGAGTTTAGTTGTGACAAATGGATGGAGGGTCAAGTTACATGCTTAATTAGATATTTTTAGCAATTATTTAATTAGGAATTCAATTTGATGTAAAAACTCAATATTGATCTTCGATATCAAGTTGATGGGAGGGGGCTGCTCAAGTTACAAGGATATCAAACGTTTTATTGTGTTATGAATTTTCAGTTTTTATTGACTTTGGTTTTTATCAAAGTTTGTTATTGCTTTGATTTTGATTTCGGATCATTTCACCAAAACAATCATAATGCAATATGTTCCACATTGAAGAATATGGTCTTTTGATGTTTTACTAATATTCTAAATTTTTGAAAGTTTATATCTTTTGGTTTCATGATAAAAGTCAAGTACAATACAAATGTTATGAATTCTTGGGTAAGATGACATGTTGTCCTCTACCTTTGTAATGCAGCAGGACTTCCTAAAGTGGACATGTGTTTGTTGATGTTAATATGATTTATTCAAGTCTTCTGGGTGTAGACTTTCAGCTTTGTCTGGTGGAGAAGTAGCCTGGTGGCCCTCCAGGCATTGTTTCAGGCACAGGCGGGAACCTGGTTACAAAAGACCTTTTAAAAGATAGCTGGACAGGTTTCTTGCATGAAAGATTTCCACTCGACCCAGCAATAAGGAGCCTGCAATTTTTTTTAACGAATGACCTTGACCACTCAGCCCGGAGTCCCCTTTTGGACATGATAATGTTTTGGATCACTGTGTTTATTCCAGTTTATCTACGGGAAGATTATGCCATGTGATTGTGAGAGTGTGACATAATTATGATGGTGTGATATGTGATAGTATTTTTTTGCCATGTGACGATGTTTTTCCAGAATGAACTGGAATAAATCCTAAAATAAATGCCAGAAATCATTACTGATTACATGCATGAGTCTCTGTTGACTTTCTTAACAAGTCTGTTCACCATGGTTTTGTTAAGCCTTTTTTAAATAAAAAAAGTAACCTGTGTAACAATCAAAATGTTCAAATATTTGTATTTTGAAAATTTACAACTTTACTGCTTAATGAAAAATGGTGAACGAAAATTGTAGAGAGGCTGAAAAAAGATGGGGAATATAATGAATGAGATTTTATACAAAAAAGCATATTTTTTGACATGCTAGAGGTCATTGGTTTTTCATTGAAATGATATATGTTTTAATAATTTTGTAACATAGAAGACATTTTAGAAGTTAGTTGATAAATGAATTATGAAACCAGATCGGTATTTTTGAAAGATAGGATAATTGCCAAGGGTCGGTGAAGTGGAGAATGCTGGTGTCATCATTGCTAGATGGGAAGACTGATTTCTCTCCAATAACCATAAATTAGATACTGTTGCGAAATCTTTTCGCCCTGTTACGTGACATGTTAAAAAAATCAGTTTTTGGGGTCACTTTTTGTCATTTATAGGTTTTTTAAATTTCTTTACTTGATGGTTTAAATTTTCACAGTTTGTGTAAAGTTTCCACCATTTTCTGTACATTTGACAACGTTTTGGCAGTTATGTCCACCTGACCTTGTTTTATAACTTTTCCTTAACCCTTTCCTCCATAGATATACATTTATTGCATGAGCGAACAGTTTAGATCCAGATCAGCCAGCACTTCCATGCTGTCCGATCAGGATCTAAACTGTTCGCCTTTTGATTCGTTAGGTTATTTCTGATCAAAATGCGACCAGTGCAGATCCTGATCTGACTGATCTACACTGGTTGCACATGCGTAAAAATGCGTATTTATTATACTGCAAAGAAATTTCCTTGAATTTGATTGGATAATTTGCCGCTGATGTATATCCTGCGGCTCGGGTAATATGACACCCAGACCGGCAATATATCCTCACATTCCCTGTCAAGAAACCAAATAACTATATAATATGGAGGAAAGGTTAAGGGAATTTAAGGTGTCTTCTTTGATATGTTTTGACATTTTAGTTTATTTGAATATATTTGGAAAGGGTTCACAATTATCTATAATTTTCTCATAACTAGTAGGGATTAATATTACTCATTTTGACTAGAATTTTTTTTTAACAGCGAATTTAATAATAAGCAATGTCTGAATTTAATATTAAGCAATGATGTATGCTCAATTTTTTTTTAAGTCATTTCAAGGAATATGTTTAACATAGGACTTGTTTGACTTTCAGATGTCATTTTTGAGCAATTTTAAGTTTTGTTCATTGCTAAATAAGATAATATAATACTTATTTCTTTAACACAATAAAACAAGGGAAGTAATAAAAGTTTTGTGCATATTTAACAATGTCATTTGAATTTAAATAGGTTAGAATATTGCCTACAGATAAGCACATTTTAACCCTTTCCTGTACAGATACGCATTTTTACGCATGTGCATGTGTGACCAGTGTAGATCCAGATCAGCCGGCACATCCGTGCCGTCTGATCAGGATCTACACTGGTCGCATTTTGGTCAGAAATAACCTAATGAATCAAGAAGCGAACAGTTTAGATCCTGATCAGACGGCACACGGATGTAGGTTGTTTCTGACTATTGATCCAGTCTTTAGATGACATTATTCATGAAGTTAACCCTTTCCTGTATAGATACGCATTCTTACGCATGTGCGACCAGTGTAGATCCAGATCAGCCGGCACATCCATGCCGTCTGATCTGGATCTGCACTGGTCGCATTTTGGTCAGAAATAACCTAATGAATCAAAAAGCGAACAGTTTAGATCCTGATCAGACAGCACGGATGTGCCGGCTGATCTGGATCTAAACTGTTCGCCCTAGCAATAAAGGTGTGTCTATACGGGAAAGGGTTAAAGGTTCATCAGTGATTTACCTCCCTGAACAGCCCGAAAAACAATAACAACGAGAAAAAAAAAAGAAAACAATATAAATTACAGAAAGTTTGAACCAGTGGTGTAATAGATCTCATTATTGTAGTCATTCATCAGTTTTAAGTCTCAGGAAAGTTCACTGTTTGATTTAAATTTAACTGAAGTTTAAGTAAATAAATAAGTTTAAGTTTAAATAAACACCTCACTAAATTGTTAGCGATGAGTGTTTCCAAAAAATGGATACAGCATCTTCATCAAAGTGTTACTCGGTAATTAATGTTTAAACATATTTTTAATGAGTAGTGCTCTTCCGATTGATTGGTTTTTTTTTAAAATTTTCGAAAAAGATTATAAGTATCATGCATGAGTGTGAGGTGAAGATGGAAAAATCTGTCACCGAGGGTTAACTGTTTTGCGGGAACGAGGCTCTGCCGAGTTCCCGCCAAAACAGTTCACCCGAGGTGACAGATTTTTCTATCTTTACCGAATGTCTCATGCAAGATACTTTTTCTTGCATACCTTTTATTATTTATAACATTTCTATGTATGTATACAAACTTTTTTTTTTTCCTTATGCTGAAATATTGACATTAACGCTAACCTTTTTTATAAATGACGTCAATAACTTGAATATATGACGTCACTCACGTGACTCATTCTACACGGGGGGGTGTAGGATCGAAATTTCCTACACGGGTGAAATCACTGGATGACCTGATCTGGTATGCAAGAAGTATTTACTCCATATAGTTACATATGAGCTTTGTGACGTGTGAACAGTGTAGATTTTGATCAGCCAAAACATCTGCGCCATCTGTGCCCAAGGTTATAAAACTGAGCATGGAAACCAGTCTCAAATCTCAAGCATCTGATTGGCTGAAATGGCGACTGGTCGCCATTTCAGCCAATCAGATGCTTGAGATTTGAGACTGGTTTCCAATCTCAGTTTTATAACCTTCACACCTGATCTTGATCTACACTGGTCACATCTGTGACAGAAATAACCAAATTAATAAAAAAAAAGTGAACAGTGTTGATCCAGATTAGACAGGGATGTGCTTTCTGATCTAGATCTAGATCTACACTGTTTGCCCATGTTAGAACAGCCATATCCCTCAGGGTTTTGTGTGCCATGTGTCCGTCACATTTTGTTGCTGTTGTTAACAGATACCTTTGGAATGCAGCGATCAGTAATTAAGTACTAAAATATGATCATAAAGATGCAAGATAAACTTGCTGTGAAATAAAATTCACTCATTTGTGTGATTTTCCATTTTCCGCATTTGCAGTTTTTGAATACTAGGTTATGAAAGCATGTCAGATGTTAGTAACTATGCTGGTATAACAGGTTCAAGTTCTGACATTAGGGACTGATATAATATAAACATTTATATGGTACATGCAGCGTAAGTTATTTCGAGTTCAATGCTGGAAATGAATTATAATAACATAAAGATTGGGGAACAGTCTCAAATCTCAAGCATCTGATCGGCTGAAATGGCAACCAGCATTGGTTTTATGATCTTGGGCATCTGATTGGCTGAAATGGTCTCCAGATTTAATTTAATGATCTTGTGGTGCCAGCTGTCGCCTTTGTAAGGAAATTCATGAGATTAAGAAAGAATGCAAATCATACGGGATTAGGGCTTGGCAATATCTATATAATATCCATATTTCCTTGCTTTCTAAGGAAGAAATGTGAGGTATTTTGATGGGAGCATATTTTCTAGTGCAAAACCTTCATAGTTCATATTATTTATGTGACAGATGTTAAAAAACATTGTTTTGTGCATGTGTTGTTAGGATCGTAAAAGTCTTAATTAAATATGGTGAATTTTGCAAAACTGTGAAATTCTCCTTGGCGTTTCAATTTGGTGCATATAAATGGTGATATACGATGCCTAATATAAGAAAATTCAAGCTATGAAACCAAAATTCTTAGAAATGTTAAAAATAGCTTAATATATCTTATTAACTGTGTTGTAGTTCCCAGATTCAACAACTTGATTTGAAAGGCCAGTGGATTTCATAAAGGGAACAATCTGAAAATAATTGTGGAAATGTTGAGTTGTGCTCATCCTGGCACTTGTCAGTGTGGACAGCAATATTTTCATATTTTTTGTGTTTGATGCTTTCAAAGTTTTTTTATTTAGTTTTATACCCTAATGATTTTCTATTAATTTTGTTCCTGAGCAAAACTCTTAAAGTCTTTTTTTCCTATAAATTTGATGTGGAATCCAACCGCACCAGTGCTGCTGTTTTTGTTGTTGGTAGTTGTTATTTGAGTCGGTGGGGTGTTGGAAGGGGAGATAACCTCTATTATCCTTGCTTGTATCAAAATGATTTTCTTTTGATGATACTTTAGCATAAAAAGAATGTAATTATCATACAACAACAATAAATTTTTATAGCATGAGACACTCCGTAATGGGATAAATTTTGTAACAGATGTTTGAAATCGTGTTTTTTGGAGGGAAATATTAGTTGACAGTATTTTTTCTTGTTCTTGTGAAAGCTTGAGGATATTTTTTTTACCGTTGTGGTCATTTGTCAAACAATGTTTTGGGTGTTGTTAAAAGGACGGGAATGTAACATCTATAAATAAATATGTAATTTTTGTTAAAAAACATGAATTGGCACGCTATTTCTGGCATTAGAAACTTGGCAGTTTTTTCATCGAACTTGATACCAAAAATATTTCATTATTACTCATTTGTAATTGTTCTCAATATTATGTTTTGTTATTTTGGTGTTTGTTCAATTCAGGTGGTCCTGGTGGTTATATGTTTGTGTTGTTTCCAGAATTGAGTTTGTTTTGGGAGGAGAATGTAGGTATAACATGGCTGAAGATTAAAAAACTGAGATTTGAAACCAGTCTCAAATCTCAAGCATCTGATTGGCTGAAAAATTTAATGGCGACTGGTCACCATTTCAGCCAATCTGATGCTTGAGATTTGAGACTGGTTTCCATTCTCAGTGTTATAATCTTGTATTCAGGAGTTGAGGTTTCAAGGCGAGGTGGAGAGAAAGGATCAATTTATGTTGCAACATGAAATATGATTGTTCATGGTGTGGTGCTAATTGGAGTTTCTTTGTTTCTGGAGGCAGTATCAATAGCTGTTACATTAATTTCTATCAGAAATAACTGTTAACAATGGACTTACTTCTCTGTCTGTTCAGATTTTGTTCATGGAGTAAAAAGCATTGCAGATTCTGACCATGTCTCGTGATTATAAAACGTTTTTCATGCGATTCCAGTGCCCAAGGTTATAAAACTGAGCATGGAAACCAGTCTCAAATCTCAAGCATCTGATTGGCTTCTCAAATCTCAAGCATCTGATTGGCTGAAATGGCAACCAGTCGCCATTTCAGCCAATCAGATGCTTGAGATTTGAGACTGGTTTCCAATCTCAGCTTTATAACCTTCAGCCCAGTAGAAATAACTATGGACTTACCTCTCTGTTTTAGACATTTCAATTGTGAGCACAGAGTTGAGCATGAATAATAAAAAAAAAAGTTTTGTAATCCATGGGGCCAGATTGCAAGGTTTAAATTTGAATCTCTCAGCAGTGTTTTGATGTCAATAAAATTTTAGTTAACCCTTTCCTGTACAGAAACACCTTCATTGCTAGGGCGAACAGTTTAGATCCAGATCAGCTGGCACATCCATGCCGTCTGATCAGGATCTAAACTGTTCGCTTTTTGATTCATTAGGTTATTTCTGACCAAAATGCGACCAGTGCAGATCCTGATCAGACGGCACAGATGTGCCGGCTGATCTGGATCTACACTGGTCGCACATGCGTAAAAATGCGTATATATCCAGGAAAGGCTTAACTGATTACATAGCAAACATTTTAGACCATGTCAGGGCTTTAAAGATCATATAACTGAGTATACAATGGAGACCAGTCTCAAATCTCGAGTATTAGATTGGCTGAAATGGATACTCAGTTTTATGAACTTGAGTCCAGATTGTGTGGATATATAGGGGTCTGTAGTTGAGTAAAATTATGTCTTGTATGCATAGGGTCAATAAATGGGGAAACATAAGGGAGGAAATATTATGATGTTGCTTTATCCGACAACATCTCATTTACATGTTTAAGTGAAAAGAAATACTTTATTAACATTTTGTTTTTTTAAGTGGGAAAGTTTCATGAATTATTCTTTTGGATGATGAAAATTTGATATACAAGCGACAGGCTTGATATTATAGTGATGAAGGTGGATTTCAATTTTCATAGGTAAAACACATGGAGAAATAAATCTCTGCTGATGAAATAACTTACTTGAAGTAATTGAAAGACAGAAAAATTGTTGATAATATTTATATGAAAAACTGTTAAATAGTTGGTGAAAAAATATAATAAAAAAACACAATAGTAACTTTGAAAGCTGAAATGAGAACTTTTTATACTGAAAACGAAATAAAAACATTCATTTGAATGCATCAGTTTCTGGATGTCTAAATTGAAGAAAACAAAGAGAAAACAACAACAACAACAGCAATAGAATTGACTATAGTTAGATGTTTACATATATGGTGAGAAGACTGAAATTATTCAGTTACAAACAAATACAGTATCAGTTGCCTAAATGGCTTGTAATAGCATTGTGGCTTGTGACGTCATAGTGACAGATTGCCATAGCAACAGAGTGACATCATTTGTGACATCATCAACCAATGGATTTTTTGGATTTCGGGGATGAAGACGATAATTGTCAGATCCCCAATTTCCAAACCAAGGAGGAGTAAGTATTTCTTACATGCTTAGTAACAGCAATGAAATATTTCAAGAACTTATATTGTGCAGAATAGAACGATGATTTAGAATGTTTCAACAATACACAGAATGCATTAAATCTATCAAAAACTTTGTTGTTTCTGTTAACCAGCAAAATTAAAATAAAAATGAATAAGGAAAATCATATTGCAGAAAGCACTTCTTGCTTTTTTGGCGTAGAGAGGTAGGTTGATCTGCAGAGAAGTGAAGCTAAATATATCTTAATTTTGTTTTTAGGGGAAGTAGGGAGGGCAGTTTCTTGTTGCATGGCTGACCAGTTAATGAATCGTGTGCATTGGCCTTCAAAGCAGCTATTGAGTATAGAACATATTTTTGTGGTCTTTTTCTACACAATTGACAGTTATAACAATGGCTTTAAAAAACTATGAATTTTATTTTAATTTTATTTTACTCTGGACTAGCAAAGAAAGTATTTGCTGCAAATTATTATAAATATTTGTATTCAAAGCCTTGCATAATACTTATATACACAGAAAATCGGCTTTAGTAAACCTTGGGTGTGATGATGAGTCCTGATAATTTCAAAAGGCGCCAAACAAAATCCTCCCTGTCGATAGTATTCAAATCATTGTTTCAATATATTCGATCAAAGTGGACTAAAATATGTCCTGTTATCAAAGGTTGACATTCCGCTGTTGGGTCAAAGTCGTAATAAAAATTTATTACTTTTTGATAGACCTGTTTAGTGATACTGTTGAAAAGAACTTGAAAACTGCCACAGTTTGATATTTAATGGTTGAAAACTTTATGTTATTCAGGGTGTTCATTAGTCAAGTTAATACAAAGAGGACAGTTCATTGAAATAATGAGAGAGCTCTTTGTTTTTGTGACAAATGAGCATTTAAAGGGTTTTATTATTTTCAAGAAGGTTTGATTAGGGGTTTTGGGTGAAACCGGTCAGTTTGATGAGTTGCTTTGGACAGACTGGTTAATTTAATAAGGGGTTTAGGGACTACTGGTCTGTTTGATTTATAGAAAGCTAAAATTTATGGACTGGACTTTTAATCTTTTGGACAGGACAAAATTGCAAATGTTAATTGCAGTATGATTCTGCATCTACACTGTTCACTTTTACATTCATTAGATTATTTAATTCTGACCAAGAAGTGTTCAAAGTAGATTCTGATCAGACTGCATTGATGTTTAGGCTGATCTGGATCTCAGCTGGTAGCATGTGGGATATAAAGGCATATCTCATGGATTAAAGAGTTAAGTGCAACACTAATGATGTCAGTATTGTGCCAGATCATTGAATTGTTCTCAGTAATCCCTCCATAAAGAACACTTATTATATTGAAAACAAAGTGAAACAGTGCATATTCTAATATACACATTTGTCAATTCATTAATGTTTCAACATGCTTTTCACAATTTTATTGATTCTACAGAATATTGTAATTAAACAGATGTCCATGTCTGCAGATAAAGGATTTAGTTTCCTCATTTGCAATTTGTAGAAAATCCATTAGGAACCCAGTCAATAAAGTCATGCATCATCCATGCAGATGTATGCTTGTAGCAGAAAATAATCTGTTTTTCTGGTTTCCTTATCTTGTCATATTGTGCATGTTAATACTCAGGTGATCCAAGTACTTCTATGTCTATTGTATTTTTCGCATTTAGAGGTGAAGTGCCGTCTGATCAGGATCTGCACTGATCGCATTTTGGTCAGAAATAACCTAATGAATCAAAAAGCAAACAGTTTAGATCCTGATCAGACGGCACGGATGTGCCGACTGATCTGGATCTAAACTGTTCGCTCTAGCAATAAAGGTGTATCTATACAGGAAAGGGTTAAGGCCACACGTAGGGATCTCTTTGGCCATCTGTCCATCACAAAATGTGAATGTAGGCTAAAATTTGCAGTCCCTTAATGAATCATCATCAATTATTTAGTATTCCAATTTCTTGCCTCAATCTCAGTAGTGCTGTTTGTGCAGTGTGGTAGTCGTATAAAGTCTGCCCATACATATAGTCAGCACTGTTATCGGTAAAATAATCTGGTACTGATGTCATGCACAGTGATGATAAAAACATTTATCAGGGCTATCCGATCAACCTTTTTTGGGTTTGTCTTGGTTGGCTCAGTCAGTTGAATTGTCGGAATTGCATGGCTAGACCCTCTTGCCATGACGGTATAGGTTCGCTCCCTGGTAGAGGAAATATCATTTCTTATGACCTCTGTGATGTGGCCAAAATCAATATGCCAATGTTAAACCAACACATTTATGCCAGTTTATTTTATGAACTTTAATAAAAATTAAAAACACCTATCTTGATCTTTAAATCCCAGCCATTGGTTAGAAAAACATAAATACTTAAGGAATAAAGAAATAAACTTTGAAGATGAATCTAGTTACCCCCTCTGCATCCCACCCTCCCCATTTCATACTTTCTCCCCGAGACATTTTTACACAGTCACATTATGCAACATTCGATACACTGTACGGCAGGATCATTCCTGTACAAATTTTTTATTTTTAACAACACATTTGCAAGATAATGCAAAAAATGTCACTCTACAGTTCTTTCAAATGACAGCATTACATTTCTTTTTTAAACCCTTTCCTCCATATATACACATTTTTATGTGTGTGTGACCAGTGTAGATCCAGATCAGCCAGCACATCAGTGCCATCTGATCAGGATCAGCACTGGTCACATTCTGGTCAGAAAAACGTAATGAATAAAAAAAGACGAACAGTTTAGATCCTGATCAGATGGCATGCAATAAAGATGTGTCTATGGAGGAAAGAAATATAATGAGAATAATGCATGGATTCTTCAGGTAAGCATAAGTGGTTGTTAGAATTTTCCTTTTTTTCATGTTGTCCTTAACAGGAAAAACTTTTCTATTTTCAGATTAGAAAAAGAGTATACAGCATTAAAAAGCAAGGAAAACGAAGATCAAATTGAACTTCGGGTAAGATTGAAATCATTATATACTGACTATTAGACCTACTTAACATAACTGAATGCTTTGCAAAATGGTCGTTGGGGTAGGGTGGGGAGAGGGGGTGGTGGTGTCAACTTTTGCAGAAATGAGGTCTTTAAAATTTGTGGAGAAAAATATTACCAAATTTCTCTTACAGTCTTCATTTTTATTATAAAAAGAAACCATGCACTATTTGGACTGGGGCATAACACCAGGTTAACTGCCATCTGTCCCAGGCTTGGGTGAAAGGAGCGTTGAATTTGAGCCACAGCAGCTGAAAATAAAAAGGACCTGGAGGGAAGAGTTTCTGACTTGAAAGTCATCTTACACCCTATAATTTAAAGCGGCATTACTTCAATTTAACCCACTATTGTATGAAATATTACATGTATTTGGAACTATAGGCACAAATTTGAAGCATGGTAGTTCGGGCTAATAAAATTTTAATAAACTAAAAATAATTTGGTCCACGCGACTAAAAGCGAAAGTAGGATTTCCAAAACGTCACAGAAATTGAGATCGCTCATGAAGTGGTCTCTTCGTCGGTGCTTAATATAGGCTCTATTATATTTAGCTTCTTTAAAGTTCTTTAACGATAATTTAACAATATCATTGAAAATCCCATCTATAAGAAAGAATTCGATCGGACCTTTTGTGTTCTGTTAGAGAATTTATATATTGGAGTCTATATGGACAAATATGATTTTCAATAGTATATTCTTACTTAAGTTTAGGGCTGGGGCTTTAAGTAACAGGCTGTTACATTTTGAGAGCCTAGCGCAATACTGTGCCCAAGGTTGTAAAGCTGAGCATGGAAACCAGTCTCAAATCTCAAGGATCTGATTGGCTGAAATGGCGACTGGAGTGGTCGCCATTTCAACCTGAATCAGATGCTTAAGATTTGAGACTCATGTTTCCATGCTCAGCTTTATAACCTTCAGCCCTGGTCTAACTCATATAGAACTTTGAAGGAGATAATCCATTTTTGTGCCAGATCCTTAATTTGGTCTGTAAATAAATCCATCATAAATTAATTTATTAACATTGCTTGAAAATACTTTTTTTTAAATAAAATTAAAAGTATGCAGTACATGTACATTACCTATGACTAGAGTAGATGTGGATTGGTGAAAACTGAAAATTTAAAACTGCCAACACAAAAGGTGTATTTGATTTAATTTACTGATTTTGGAATAACGAGGTCTGATCCATCAGCTGCACTATTAACTTCAGTGTTTACACCAGTGTTCTTTGCAGTCAGTGGGCTATAAAATTAGATATTCAGAACCTCTTACCAGTTAAAGCTAAACACTTCAACCACTTAATCATTTAGTGCCTGTTAAGTACTAAAAATATTCATAAAGTTATTATGTCATTTCTGATCAGTGTAAGGTGAAAGGTAAAATCAGTGTGTTATTAAGCATTGATTAACAAGAAACCCTAGTCACTTCACTATACTCCATTCCATCATAAGGTTTACTAAAAGTATGCAAACATTTTATTGAATAATTATTCAAAATGAATAAGCCTCTGATGTACACTCATTGCAATCGTGTGACGTTGTATTTAAAATGTTTAACACTGCATATGGATAACCTTGTAGTCAATACCACTGATTTTTCTATTAACGGGACTTAAAACAAACAGTGACAAACATTTGCAGTGATTTTTCCCTATGCAATGTTTATAGTCTGTACAGGTTACTCGGGGATTAAAGACATTTAATATTATGTTGGATTAAATTATTTAAATGTGGTTGAAATTGTAGAAAATGGATATTGAGGTTTGAATATTTTAGTAAATGTTTTTATTTATTGATCACTGTAAATTCATTGACTTACTTGAAGTAGGACATACTTGAAGTTAATATTAAACAGGTGATTCTTTTTACCTGAGCATGGTAAGAATAGTGGACAAGCCCATCATTTGCACATGAGTCATTTGATCAGTAGATTTTAGCTGTGTTCTTGTTAAATTTCTGATACAGATAGGGACCAGAATTAACCCTGGGATTAAGGGTCTAGACCGCATACAGACTGCAAACATGTGCAGACAGTAAAGCATGATGTTTTTGTTGCAAATCGATTATATGCCAGGTCTTGCCTCATTGTTAATGCTACAAAATACCTATGTGCTTAAATTTGTTGGAATTTGATAAGCTGTTTTAATAACTTGTCATTGTAAACCAACAAGGACAAGCTAGAGACAAGGGCTTAAGATCGTAAAACTAAAACTGGAGACCAGTCTCAAATCTTGAGCATATCATTGGCTGAAATGGCAACTCAGTTTTATGATCTTGGGCCAAGCTAGAGACATACAGTAAAACGCCACCAGTTTGAATACATCATGTGGTGGCTTAGTGGCTTGGTACAATATAATAAATATAATTGCATGTAACTTCATACATTATTATGACAGGACCTTATTACAAGTTTATTGATCTAAGCTTGGGCACCATTCTCTGATCCAAGCAGTCTGATTGGCTGAAATTGAGCACAATGATCTCACAACTGACCAATCGGAGGCTAGATATCTGAGACTGGTTTCCATTCTTACCTATTACTGTGGGATCAAAAGTCAACACCATACCGGTGACTGTTTATACAGGTTAATTGTGTGTGTTTTGCAGTAAATCTTCCTTTGTCTTGATCAAATATTATGTGTAGAAATAAATAATTTAGTGGGATTTAGGAGCAGACTGACATATTGATCAAAACTTGTTGAGTCATCTTTGGGCATATAATTGAGAATTTCCCCACATGTTTCAGTGACAGGATTTCTCCGAATGTCAACTTGATAGAATTTCGTGTTTATTTCAAGATTAATGGCTAATCAGTTGCATTATGGAAGTGCAGTGTGTTACCATTGAATATTAAACTTTTCGTTTCTTTCTTGCAGAGATTGAGAACAGAAAATCGACTTCTAAGACAACGAATTGAGAATTTAGAAAAGGTAAAATCACAGATGTCTGTGTGTTATTATAAATAAAGATTCCCATGTAGCTATTCCCCAGCAGTTCAGATATTGCCAATTACTTTAGCCCATATCGATGATGTGACCTCTAGTTCATTTTGGCTACGTCATATCCTTGCACCTATCATCTAGTATAAAACTTTCCTTGGCCCTTATAACAAACATATTCAAACATATATCAACAACTATCAGTCCCTTATATCTATCTAATGCCTGAAAGAATCACCTTCAAAACCAAGGTTTTCTCTGTGCTAAAAAATGCCAAAAATACAACTCGAGGCATATTTCTCATGACTCAATACACTGTGTTGGACAAACTCCTCTTACAATAACACGGTATTGTCTTATTTTCCCCTCATGAAGCAAATTATGACAATTTTGCTTGGACGTAATTATATTCACACATATGTACGATATTTATTCTGGTAAATTTTGCTGTCACACACACACATTGCCTAGAAAAAATAAGCAAAAATTTAACCTGTGGTATTTATAATGGTGTCTCAGTTATCTATTAAGTTTAAACTAAACCTTTTGTGTTGCAGGAATCAGCGTCGCTGGCCGACCGTCTGATCCAGTACCAGTTGACGAGAGCGCAGGAAGCCGAGGAAACGTACGCCCTGAAGAATGAACTCTCGCTGACAAAACAAAAATACTCATCCTCGCAAAAACAACTCCAAGAAGCCCAGACACTGCTTGGTGATATCAAAGAAAGGGTGAGTCATTTATACATGATGAACTGTTAAACTAGGTCCAGCATGTATGGCATACTGTTCCATACTCCACACTTCATTTTATTATACTGTAGCAAGTCAATAGAGAAAGTCACTGATAATGTCCAGACAGGCTGGACCAATGTTATACCATTTACTCTATGGATACAACTTATAACCCATATGTAACCTGTGCCCAAGGTTATAAAACTGAGCATGGAAACCAGTCTCAAATCTCAAGCATCTGATTGGCTGAAATGGCGACCAGTCGCCATTTCAGCCTATCAGATGCTTGAGATTTGAGACTGGTTTCCAATCTCAGCTTTATAACCTTGGAGCCAGGATAGATCCAGCTTAGCCTGTGCATTTGTGCAGTCTGATCAGGATCAACACTGGTCAGTTTAATATTCATTAGGTTATTTCTGACTAATAAGGAACCGTAGATTCTTATCAGATCGCACAAATGTGCAGGCTGGTTTTGGATCTACATTGATCTCATATGGGGCGCGTCACGGGAAAAGGTATCTTCGGACAGTTGACGTCAATCTTTGAAATGACGTCATAAATTTGAGCGGACGACAATTATTATTATGCATTTCGCGGTAAAAATACCATTTTATTGACAAAATGTGTAACAAACTCACATTTTAGTTATAAGAAATTGGTTTATAGTTGTAAGTTCTTTCTTAATTTATTAAAAACTAAAATATCACTAAAATTGACCGAAGGTACCTTTTCCCGTGACGTGCCCCATATGGGTTATAAGTCATGTCCTTGGAGTAAGTGGTTAATAGATTATAACATGCATTAAATTCAGAAATGAACTGAGCAGGGATTTGCATAAAATAGTAAAAGAGGGATAAGTTGTTTGTGCCATTATAGTGAGTAGTTACCTTAGATTTCAACTTAGTATGTGATGTATATTGGAAAATTTCTCCTTGGGCTCAATCAAGAGACCCTAAAGATATTTGGGCTAGGCCAAAATCATCAGCCACTTTCTATGTTCTTGTTTTTTTAAAATGAACATAACATATAATTTCATATGAAATTTCATATGAAAGTTAGAAAAATTTACACATAAAAACACACTTTCATGTCAGTTTGAATTAGAAAGGATAACTGAATTTCATTCCTACAATCTGAACAATTTTACACACTTGAAAAACTGTCAGGGTACATTGGTACATTGAAGATTTGTATTCTATTTCAGACTGACAGTATAAACTCTGCCTCCTCATTAGAAGAAGGCGAGGCCCACACTGTCATTCAGAGTCTCCAAGAGGAACTCATAATGGTGCGACTCCGGGAGGCAGAAAACTGTGCCACCATAAAAAATCTCCGCAAGAAAATAGAAGAGCTCGAGCAGGTATTAATCTTTTTAATCAAAATTTGAAATTGATGTAAAGTAGAACCCAATGTGGACTAGATGGTATTAGAGATTGTTAAGTTTATAAGGTAAATAGGAAATTATACTTAGCAAATTTTTGGATTTTCATGTCTTACGTAAATATAAGCCATTATTATGTATGTATATATTAATCACAAAGTGGCATGCCTATTGCTTGCTGGTTTAGAAAAGTTCTTCCTGAGCCAGATAAGTCCAGTAGTTCAGAGACTTGGATCAAGACAGTTTGCTCACCTGTAGCAGTTCGACATACAGAATTGTGACCCAAGTCCCAGTTAACTCTGAAAACAAAAGTTCCAACCCAAGAACTGTTTGTTCCTTGTTGTTTTTGTTAAAACCTGAGAAACATGATAAGATCTGGATCTAAATTGTTCACTTCTTGGGTCAGAAATAACCTGATGAAATTAAAAGCAAACATTGTAGATCCTGATCAGACAGCACAGTTGTGCAGGCTGATCTAAATCTACACTGTTCACCATTGGTTAACAGCCATATCCCTTGAAGAAAATGGTTAATAGCCGAGTTTCACTTTAAGCAAATATTACATGATATTACTTATGCTAAAAGAGCATTCATTTTGAAATATTTACATTCCTATTGATTTCTTCGTTTAAAAAAATTCGGTTCATTTTGCATGAACCGCATGACCCGTAATGACGTCAGTAACGTCATGGCTGTTACTATTGAAAACTCCCACGTATTACTCCCCCTTTTCACTTAATACTAATTTTTGAAAGCGTTCGACTTTATTTAAAGAAAAAATGAATAAAATGTAAATATAAGAAATTATTCTTATTTTGGTGCGGTTCATGCAGATTGGACATGCACACGAGAGCTGGCAAATTTACCATAAAGCGCTAGCGCGCTTTATGGATTTGCCAGCTCTCGCGTGCACGTCCAATCTGCATGAACCGCACCAAAATAAGAATCATTCCTTAATTATACAATAGGAAAATTACTGCTAAACCCTTAACTCCATTTATGCCTTTATCCCATATCAAACAGTATTGATCCAGATCAGCTGGCATATCCATGCTTTTTGATCATGATCTACATGGTTCGCTTTTAGATTCATTAGGTTATTTCTGATTAAGATGCAAAGGGTGCAGATCCAGATCAGACAATACAGATGTTTAGGCTTATCTGGATCTACTATAATAATGTTTCAGCATAACATATATTACATGCTGAAAGAGCATACAGTTGGAATCGTACAATAGAGCAAATTATTATATATCTAATAAATGTAACCAATCGACAATCTGCATTTGTACCACGTGACCGTCCAATATATTCCTGTATTGGATCCAAAAAATATATATTAATTTCATATTGGACGGTTGGGTACATGTGCACTAAACAATCTGCATTTGTACCACGTGACCGTCCAATATATTCCCGTATTGGATCAAAAAAATATATATTAATTTCATATTGGAGGGTTGGGTACATGTGCACTAAAGATATATAATAATAATGTTATTATACATTTAACTGTACAATACGGAATATATTTGGACTCGTACACAGCTTGAAAAGTCATATTGGACTCGCCTATTGGCTCGTCCAGTATGACTTTTCAAGCTGTGTACTCGTCCAAATATATTCCCGTATTGTACAGCAAAATGTATAATAACCTATAATTATGGTACTGCTTAATTTCATTATCAAATACATTTACGTTTCAGTGTAACACAAGGCTTCAACAGGCCCCCAGTAATGATGTGCAATGTTTACAAGAGGAACTTATCGCGGTAAAGCTCCGAGAGGCAGAAGCCAATCTGTCACTGAAAGAAATGAGACAAGCCGTTAACGAGCTCGAACATAGCTGGCAGGTACAAATGTGTTCTAATTGATGAATATTTGACAGGACAGTATTCTTTGCAAAAATGTCTCAAATAAGACTTTATTTGTATACAAGGAACACAGTTATACTTGATGTATAAAATTATTTAAAAATTTAAAAAAAGTAATTCAGTTTCTGGCTCATGGACATCATTCATGAGCTTTATTACAAGAACCTTGTGGAATATTTAAGATATTTTCAGATTGTTATTTAGTCATTGTTAGACATTTAGTCATTGTAAGATAGACAGTCACTTCCTTTACAATCTTTAGAGAAATTTTCATGTTTTCACATTCCAGAAAACATTTACATAAATTATGATAAGATTAAACAGTAGATTTATAAACTGGGTCAGATTATCAGAAAGAGGGTTTGTTTATGTCAGTCTTAGAGTAGTAACATCATATTTCCCTATTTTTTAACCAGAATTTCCATGAAAATTAAATATTGCTGCCAAAAAAATGGGGGTTAGAGCAATGACTCTGAACCTCCTCTGGATCTGCCCCTGTATAAACAATAACCAAACAAGAAAACCATGTATGTTAAACTTTTAAAATATTTTATTACAGAATCACCTAGCGTGTGCAGCTGACCCACAGAAATCTCCGCGAGAGAAGAGCAGT
The DNA here is from genome assembly GCA_038501625.1 of Corbicula japonica. Lineage (NCBI taxonomy): Eukaryota > Metazoa > Mollusca > Bivalvia > Venerida > Cyrenidae > Corbicula > Corbicula japonica. The sequence goes on from JAZAYU010000127.1 coordinate 1,672,809, forward strand.
AAAAACGAGCTTAAAGCTGAGCTGAAGCGTACCCAGGAAGAGCTGATGACATCAAAGCTCAGGGAAGCTGGAGCTCTGTCACATCTCAAAGATGCTAAACAGAGAATTATGGAGCTTGAAACTTCTGTAAGTACACAGTGAAACTCCTAAACTCCATATATAGGCATTTTAACGCATGTGCGACCAGTGTAGGTCCTGATGAGACGGAATATTTATACCGTCTGATCTGGATCTGCCCTGTTCGCATTTTAGTCGGAAATAACCTAATGAAAAGCAAACAGTGTAGTTCCTGATCGGATGGCACATTTGTTCGCCCGCACATTCAAGGTGTATCTATGGATAAAGGGTTAAAACCACCTCTGGGACTTGACAATAGTGGTCTGAATAATGAAGTGACCTAATTTTGGGGTTGGAAAATAGTGCATACTGTAAAAAGGGACATTGAAATTGTGGTCTCATTATTGAGGTGGGGTTAATTTTTGGAGGTGTTAATAAGGGTTTATACTATAATTTTCTTGCATACAGGATAAGTTTTACCAGGGAAAGAAAATCTTATCTTTTCCCTAGGGAAAAGATAACATTCGCATGCTACTCGAGTGACGTCATGTCTTCAAGTATCTGACATGATTTATTCAAGTTAGTGCCTCATTTAGAAAATAAGGATTATGTTAACGTCAATATTTCAGCGTAAGGAAACAAAGTTTAGTTTGTATACATGTACACTAATGTTATAAACAGTAAAAGGTATGCAAGAAAAAGTATCTTGCATGTGACATTTGGTAAAGATAGAAAAATCTGTCACCTCGGATGAACTGGCGGGTACTCGGCAGAGCCTTGTTCCCGCAAAACAGTTCCCCCTCGGTGACAGATTTTTCCATCTTCACCTCACACTCATGCATGATACTTATAATACAGAACACTTAAAAATCTACACTGTTTGCCTATGGATAACATCCATATCTTATTAAGTAAAGGGATGAGGATTTCATCATACCACCAAAATAATTGTTCTTATTACCTGTTGCAGAATCAGATTTGTACGAATCAGATCAGACGTATGGATGAAGAAAACAAGAAGTTAAAAGAAGACACAGACCAGCATTCCAAAAGTGAAGAGGAGCTCAACAAACAGATCAAAACACTGCTCAGAAAAATAGATGACCTTGAATCAAAGGTAAACAGAAAACCTTTAGGTGGCCTAAGATCATATTTAACCTTTAACTGCATGTATATAGGGGTTTAATCATATGTGCAACTAGTGTAGATCCAAAACATCCAGCACATCCATGTCATATGATCAGGATCTACACTGTTCATCAGGTTATTTCTGACAAAACAGCAAGCAGTGTAGATACAGATCAGATGGCACGATATGATGGCAGATCTGGATCTCGTTTTTAGCACATGTTATAATAAACAAAAACAAACCTGTTTATATGGAGGGTAAAGTTTTTGCCAATAGTCTCTGCATGTGAAGAATGGCAGCTGTAAGCATTATGGTAATGCAGAAGTTTACAGGTCACTGTACACACCTAGATGCAATAATGATAGTGCATGAGACATACCATGACAAAATGTGACTTTTGGTTTATGGCTTATGCGGTAAGTGTAGACTTATTCAGCCTTCGCATCCCAGCAGTCTGTGCCCAAGGTTATAAAACTGAGCATGGAAACCAGTCTCAAATCTCAAGCATCTGATTGGCTGAAATGGTGACCAATCGCCATTTCAGCCAATCAGATGCTTGAGATTTGAGACTGGTTTCCAATCTCAGTTTTATAACCTTCAACCCAGATCAGGGTCTACAATCTTTGCCAGTCAGTCAAAGAAGTATTCTTAATGCATCAATAGAACAGTTAGAACCTTTGAAGATTGTGTAAATACACAATTTCATTTGGGTCAACACTTTCCTGAAAGTCAATAAGTTCTCTCTTGTCATAATGCAATCTAAATGACAAATGACCATCATTGTTAAACATAAAGTAGAATACATGTACTAATGTGAGTACCGGTATATTTACTTTCAGCACCGTGAAGAAGCTATGATGGCAAGAATACGTGAAGCAGAGAATGATCAGGTCATTGGAGAACTCAAACAAAAAATTGCACAAATGGAAATACAGGTAAAATTCTGTTTAACCCTGCGACTGTTACACATTTAATCCTTTATTCCATATATAAGGGGTTTTATTTCATGTGCACATTTGTGCTATCTGATCAGGATCTAAACTCACATTTAGATTCATGAGGTTATTCTTGACCGAAGAGGCAAACAGTGTAGATCCAGATCAGATGGCATGGATATGCCAGTTAATCGGGATCGACATTGGTTGCATATGCTATAAAACCTGTATATATGGAGTAAAGAGCTGAACACTTAAACTACTGAATGCCCAGTGTACATTATTTTGAAAGAAAAAAATCTGGTGCCATAAGGCCATATTTTAGCAGTTTATGGCATTTTAAATTTTAACCATTTTCAAATCCAAGGACAGTGTTTTAAAAACTACCTTAATATACAAAAGTAAACATAACATGCCTGAATCTTGATAGCTCTGATATTTTAAATATTTTATGAAACCAAACTTCAATCCAAAAATTTCAGCCAATCAGAAGCTTGAGATTTTTGACTGGTCTCCGGTTTCAGTTTTATGATCTTGGGCCCTGGCATTTAAATATTCAGATGTTAAAAATCCAGGAAACATAAGCTTTGACTGCTATCTGATAAAAAAACAACTTGTACTGGTCTCAATTTCAACCAGTTAAATGCTAGAGATTTGAGACAGGACTCTGGTCTCAGTTCTAGTGTCCAGGAAAAAATTTGGTCAGCTTACTCAGGGCTAAGGGCTAATGAAGTGTTTTATACACTAAAATTAAACTGACAAACTTTTTTCTTTGCTTTTCAGAGAGAAGAAGTGCTTGCAGCCGACCAGTTAGAATCAAAGGGAGGTAAACAGGACCTAGAAAATACTATATATGACTTAAGGGAGGAGGTTAGTATTGTTCAAACATCAGTTATCTCCCTTTTCAATTATACCAAAATCAGCCCTTGTTTCCAAAATGGTTAATTTTATTGCTATAAAAAACACACATTTTCTCAAAAAATGTTTGTTAATTTTAAATATGTCCTTGACCTAGATAAGAGAGCTCAGCTGATCTTGACATTTAATGACGCAACCATAAAAGTTTACAAAACCTATGAATCTTGAAAGTTGATCAATTTTGAGTTTGTGTAAAAATTACTTTTTCAGCGGGAACGATGTGATTTACAGTAATTCTATTCATTCAATATTTGTTTTTAGTTTTGTTTCCACAGTTCAATAATGTATTGATTACACAAGTTTTGCTAATTGCTAATGCATGTTGCAATTTACAGTTAATTCATATAAGTAAGTTTTAAGTTCATTGAATAAAAGTTTAGCCAAACTTTTAATGCTTTTCAAAGCTGAAAATAACTGACTCCGTGATATTTAATGAAGACTAATTGCATTCAATCATAAAAGTTTTAACGTAAAGTTGAGAAATTGTACCTGTAGATCCAGATCAGGCTTATAAGTATCATGCATGAGTGTGAGGTGAAGATGGAAAAATCTGTCACCGAGGGTTAACTGTTTTGCGGGAACGAGGCTCTGCCGAGTTCCCGCCAAAACAGTTCACCCGAGGTGACAGATTTTTCTATCTTTACCGAATTTCTCATGCAAGATACTTTTTCTTGCATACCTTTTATTATTTATAACATTTTTGTGTAAGTATACAAACTTATTTATTTTCATTATGCTGAAATATTGACGTTAAAGCAATCTTTTTATAAATGACGTCACTAACTTGAATATATTACGTCAGATATTTGAAGACGTGACGTCACTCACGTGACTCATTCTACATGGGGGGGTGTAGGATCGAAATTTCCTACACGGGTGAAAACACCGGATGACCTGATCTGGTATGCAAGAAGAACTTATATGCACTGTGATATGAATTGACACTGTTTGTTTCTTGATAAAAAATAACCCAATGAATCTTGAAGTTAACAGTGAAGATCCTGACAAGACAAAACAAATATATACAAGGTGATCCGGATCTACACTGGTCACACTTGGGATATAAACTGTATCCATAGATTCAAGGGTTAACAGCAAATCAACTATTTAAGGATACGATAGAATATGAACAGACTCTTTTCACTGAACTTTAATATTTTACATAGTGGAGTTGACAAAAAAGATCTGCAGCAATTACCATGATTAAGATGTGAGCTTGATACACATGTATCTTAGGATTTTCATAAAAATTGTTGTTTGACTGCCAGTTTTCTATATTCAAATTCTAAATTCCAGTTGTAAATACAATGTAGGGATTTTACTGACTTACTGTTGTATCATTTTATTCCATTTATCTAAAATTTTTGTGTATTTTATATTGGGAAAATAATGCGAATTTAAACCGTGGCAAAATGTAACATTGTTTCTTATTGGAATAATGCAATTTGGTGAATCATTATCATGCAAATAAGTCATTTGCAGCTTTCTTGCAAAATCTCTCCCCACAGAATTAAATGATAGAACAGTATACGAAAATCAGTTTAACCCTTTCCTCCATATGTACGCATTTTTACACAATGTGCAAACAGTGTAGATTCAGATCAGCTGGCACATCCGTGCCTTCTGATCAGGATCTGCACTGGTCACATTTTGGTCAGAAATAACCTAAAGAATCAAAAAGCAAACAGTGCAGATCCTGATCAGACGGCACGGATGTGCCGGCTGATCTGGATCTACACTGTTCGCCCAGGCAATAAAGATTTGTCTATGGAGGAAAGGGTTAAGATATTTTGTCCAGAAGTGATTTACTCCTTACTCCTAGCAGAATATGCCGATTCTGAAGTTGTCTTTGTGCAAGTCGTCAAGTAATTCTTTACAGCTGAGTTATTTATTGTCTGTTGTTTTTACCAGGTGATGCAGTTGAAAATGCAAGCTTCTCCGAAATCCCCGAATGCCTCCGCCTCCTCTTCCAGTCCTGGCTCAACCAGTAAAGTTGATGAAGATGACTTTAACGATGACTATGATGATGACATTGATGACCCGGAAAGTTTGAATCGAACATTGTCAGAAATTATTGAAGGGAAGCGAAGCAGTACTAGCCTCATTGCAATATTGAACAGAGAATACTCGGATTGTGATAGTGTCAAATCAAGTGAATCAGAAGCATCAGGCAGTGGGCCCAGGGTTACCAAAAGTAACTCATTCAAGGGGTCAGGTATCGGAGATGGTGATAGATTAACTTGTGTTGAAGAAAGCAGCGCCACAGACATTAAAAGCAATGCAAACCAACTTTCAAAACCCTCAAATATCAGTGATGATAGTGCAATAAACCAGTCCAGACTGGATTATGTGTCACAGTCTAAGACTGGTCTTCAATCTTGTGAACAAAGGAATGGTAACGATAGTGCAATTTCTGATAACCAGTCTAAAGGAAAGAATAAAACCCTGATGAATGGTGAATTGGCACCAGAAATGTTGGCAAAGGTTGATGTGAATGAAAATATACATTTGAAAGGTGTAAAACATAAAGATTCAAATACTCTTCATGGCACATTGGACACAGATATAAATGTTTGATATTTTATCCCACCTGAATTCTTATATATTTTTATAGTTAAAAATTGTTTCTTGATTAATGATTTGATAATTGATAATGTTTTCTTATATGAGAATGTTAAATTTAACTTAACCCTTTTCTCAATTAGATATGGCTTTTTGCCATGAGTGATCAGTGTAGGGCCAGATCAGCTGGCACATCCATGCCATTGAATCAGGATCTATATACTGTGCACGTTTAGGCCATGACTCATTAGGTTATTTCTTACCAAGAATCGAACTGTGTAGATCCAGATCAAATGGCATGGATGAGATGGCTGACTTGGATCTATACTAGTCATCCATGTAAACAAAAAGAGTAAAGGGTTTATGTACAACTGCAATAATAAACTATTTTCTCAGTATATACGGGGTATTTTTTTTTCTTTAAAAGATATTTTCATTTTCTAAGGCCAGTAAGTTTTTAAAAGTAATATAGTTTTAAAGCTGGTGAAATTGATTAATGTATTGATTTTTCTTGTTATGAAATATTATCTGTAGCAAAAGATTCTAATTGTGATATAATGTATTTGATTAATTACATGTAGACCCAATCTGGCACAAGAGGACTGAGGCTCTGCCAAGAAACTTGAAGTTCATAAAAACGGATTCCCCAAGGGCCGATTTCCCCTCCCATTCAAGGTTCAAACTGCAAATCCAAAGAAAAGGGTCAAGCTCTAACATTCGCACATTAATGGGTACATTAACATTGGTCTTCCAACATGTGACATGTAGTTGAGGTGTGTGTGTTATATAAGGTAAATGTATGATGTCCTATGCTTCTGGCATTCAAGCCACTTCATTCTAAGATTATAATAAACAGCCTCGGAAAGCATTTTATACAATCTTAACATGTATGTTAGTAAAAGTCAGTTTAACCCTTTCCCCGGTAGACACACCTTTATTGCATGGACGAACAGTGTAGATCCAGGTCAGCCAGCACATCTGTGCTGTCAGAGCGGGATCTGCACTGTTCGCTTTTTGATTTATTATTTCTGACTAAAAGCGAACAGTGAAGATCCTGATCAGATGGTACAGATGTGCGGGCTGATCTGGATCTACACTGGTCGCACATTCCTAAAAACACATATTTATGGAGCAAAGTGTTTACACATTACAAATCCATTAAATCATGTAAATTTGAGAGCCTTAAAATGAGTTGTTAGCATTTCTAGATAATTTAACAGAAGACTTCAGACTTCCCTTTGATGCTACAAGAGACAATTCACTGCCACTACAATTATAACAATGCTGTCACATATCAAGAGACTAAAAGACTTGATAGATTAACATTCAATGAATGCATATGGTAAATATTATTATTTTTTTAAATAAGTATTCTCTTTAGAGGAAACATGTGCTGGCAGTAGTCATTTTAACAGTAATAGAAAGTAACTGCTCCTATAATCCTTTCCTCCAGGTATACACATTTTTACGCATGTAGGACCAGTGTAGATCCAGATCTGCCAGCACATCCATGCCGTCTGATCAGGATCTGCACTGGTTGCATTTTGGTCAGGAATAATCTAACAAATCAAAAAGTGAACAGTTTAGATCCTGATCAGATGGCACGGATGTGCTGGCTGATCTGGATCTAAACTGTTGGCCCATGCAATAAAGGTTAGGAGGAAAGGGTTAAGTTTGAGAAGACTTGGGTAAAAGTCTTTGTTGTCTAGGTAGTTACTTAACCCATTCCTGTTTAGATACACCTTTATTGCTAGGGCGAACAGTTTAGATCCAGATCAGCCGGCACATCTGTGCCGTCTGATCAGGATCTAAACTGTTTGCTTTTTGATTCATTAGGTTATTTCTGATCAAAATGCAACCAGTGCAGATCCTGATCAGACGGCACGGATGTGCCGGCTGATCTGGATCTACACTGGTCGCAGATGCGTAAAAATGCGTATATATCTAGGTAGTTACTTAAAAGTATTGACATAATGTTTCTTTTTGGACTGATAGTTGTGATAATAGATTATTAAAAAAACATCCCCAAAAAAATTTGTGTCATTATTTATGTCCAACATTTAAAGAAATTAATTTTGAAAAAAATATATTGTTGATGTTTCCTAGTCATGTTACAATGCAATGGAACAAGATTTTTTATTTAAAAACATATCCAACTGTGTTTTAAGTATCGCTAAACTTAAATTACAAAGTATAAAACCTGGTAATCAGGTCACTTTTGAAGTAGGCTTAATGAATAACAATCTTTGCTACTGTTTTATTTTTTTCAACCTATGTCTTGATATAAGCACTTAAAACACTTCCTTCTACATTATTAATTTGCTTTTACTATATTTGACATTGTTTTAGAAAATATTATTTTTATAGTGAGATTATTTAGCATTGTACTTTAAAGTAAATATTTATTGTTTGAATTTCAGAGTTAAATGTTATAATATTAGCAATAGTTTTGAAGAGAAAATGTTTTTCATCCTAGTACAGATTAAATATTTGAAAATAAAAGTGACCTTTAAATCCAGTGTGCCAATTTGTATTATATATTAAAATGTCACAAATGTTCATTATGCTATTGTGCTGTAAAAATTTATATCTGAAGTTAATGTAGTATCTGCTTTCAATGATTAACCCTTTAATCCATATAGACACCTTTTTACGGGTGTGCGACCTGTGTTGATCCAGATAAGCCAGGACATCAGTGCCATCTGATCGGGATCTGTACTGTTTGAATTTTAGTCAGAAATAACCAATTAAATTTAAAAGCGAACAGTGCAGATCCTGATCAAATGGCACAGATGTGCCAGCTTATCTGGATCTACACTGTTCGCCCATGTCATAAAGACGGGTATATGGAGGAAAGAGTTAAAACAAATATCCACCTCTTCTTATGATGTGGGTATTATCCATGGATGAGCGGTGTAGATCCACATGTCAACTGTGCGTCCATGCTGTCTGATCAGGATCTGCGTCCATGCTGTCTGATCAGGATCTGCAGATCTGCACTGTTTGCTTTTTGATTTCATTAAGTTGTTTCTTACCAAGTAACAGTGAAAATTCAGATCAGGTGGCATGGACATGCTAGCTGATCTGGATCTACACTGGTTGTACACCCGATAAAACCAGCTACGCTGGTTGCACACCCGATAAAACCCTTATATATGGAGTAAATTATTAAAACACACACTCTTAACCCTTTCCTCCATAGATATACCTTTATTTCATTGGCAACAGTTTAGATCCAGATCATCCAGCACATCCATGCCATCTGATCAGGATCTAAACTGTTTGCTTTTTGATTTGTTAGTTTATTTCTGACCAAAATGCGACCAGTGCAGATCCTGATCAGACGTCGCGGATGTGCCGGCTGATCTGGATCTACACTGGTCGCATATGCATAAAAATGCGTATTTATGGAGGAAAGGGTTTAAATTGCTCCATAGATTAATTGAACTGAGACTGCATATACTGGTAGTTCTAAAAATTTTGTTTTTGACCGGTTAATTTTGAATGTCGACTCTTTCAACAAATTTGGTGATAGATTGTAAAGTCTTTATTTTGTTATCTTTATCACAATTTTCTTTACTTATCAACTTTAAGACACCCATACAGAGGTCATTTATCAATTTTTGTACACCTATACACAGGGCATGGCTAAGTTCCATATTTAGCAAAATTGCTCCAGTTGCTGTGGAGTAAAGGCCCTTTATTTCTGATATTTGACTACATGTATTGCACTATCTTACAGGCATATTTTGTGGCATTTTGACTTTCTTGTTGGCAGAATATTTAACTGCCATTAGTGAAACAACAAACAGGACTAATGGATCCTTGCAAAACAGAAAATATTTCATCAGAAAGTTGATGTCATAATTATCAAATGAGGATATGACATTTTTCTGTGCACTACATTCAAATTAATATGAAATGCGGTTCAAATTCATACCAAGATCATGAAAATTAGTCTTTCCAAAAAAAGAATAAATGTATGTCAAGACAGGTTCAGATGACTGTTCCAGTTTGTGTTTGTGTTCTAGTGTTAAACTTAAAATGTTATAATAAGTTAAACAAATTCATGATTGAATATAATTATACATGTGTATTAACAATTTTTATGTTTTGTAAAATGATGTAATTCAGCAAATGTTTACAATATGCATTGATGAAGATCTGTTTGGAAATAAAATAGCATCTAATACATTTTGAAATGGAACTCAGTTATATCTGCATGTTAATTCTGTGTAAGTCTCTTCACAGAGAAATCTTCGAACCCTTTACTCCATATATACACATTTTATCACATGTGTGAACAGTGTAGATCCAGATCAGCTGGTGCATACATGCTGTCTGATCAGAAACTTCACTGTTCACATTTTGGTCAGCTTAAACCATAATGTATCAAAAAGCGAACAGTGCAGATTGTGATCAGATGGCACGAATGTACTGGCTGATATGGATCTACACCGTTGGCCCGCGCGATAAAGGTGTATGCATGGAGGAAAGAGCTTAGAAAGGATAACCATGGAATCAAACAAGTTTGTTGTTAATAGGCTCAGATCTGACGTCTTCTTGGGGAATAAGTGGAATATTGTAACATTTTTACATCAAACTAAATAATGATGAACAAATAAAAATTAGAAGAAAGTGAGGCATTAATGGTTAATCCTTCCCTTGATATATACGCATTTTTGCGCATGTGCGACCAGTGTAGATCCAGATCAGCTGGCACATCCGTGCCATCTGATCAGGATCTGCACTGGTCGCATGTTGGTCAGATATAACCTAATGAATCAAAAAGCGAACAGTTTAGATCCTGATCAGACGACATGGATGTGCCGGCTGATCTGGATCTAAACTGTTCGTCCTAGCAATAAAGGTGGATCTGTACAGGAAAGGGTTAAACTAATAAATGCATACATTTGATTGACACACCCAGTTACACCCTTTGTACCATAGATATGACTTTTGTGGCATGGGCAACAGTGAAGAAGATCCAGATCAGCCATCATGTTCATACTGTCTGATCAGGATCTACACTGTTTGTTTTTTTTACTTATTAATTCATCTGGCCAAGAACTAAACAGTGTAGATCCAGATCAGATGGCACAGGTGTACTGGCTGATCAGGATCTACACTTTTCAGATGACTTTGTGATAAAATGGGTATTTTTGGTGTAAAGGGTTAAAGGATTAGATCACAAACTTTGAAATAATATAACTGGTTTCATTATTATTTACCCATTTTATCTCATTAAACAATGTTATGTATAAAGTCAAATTGTGTAGGTGACAACACCAGAAAGAAATACATATATGAAAATAAGTTGGCTTCAGCATGCAAATCTTAATAGAAGTTAGAACTCAATTGTAGGAATTTACTATGATATTGTCAGACAATGCATTGCGATAGATGGTTAAGTTTAATTTAAATATGTTACTTCCTATAAAAAAAGGTTCAAACCATGCTAACTTGTTAATTTTGGTCTAAATTATATGAAATTAAAAGATTGAAATATATACACTGTGTAATACTTGTTATTTATTTGACACACTCGACAATAAGTATTGTCCAAGTAAATTATTGTGACTAAAAGGTTATGAATAATATCTGGGTTAAGATAAATAAAGTACTTTTAGCTTCATCAGTTAACCCTTTACTCCATGGGATATGGTCCCAAGGTTATAAAGCTGAGATTGGAAACCAGTCTCGAATTTCAAGCATCTGATTGGCTGAAATGGCGACCAGATGCTTGAGAATTGAGACTGGTTCCCATGCTCAGTTTTATAACCTTTGGCACTGGCTGAAAGTTTTTGCTGTTTGATCTGTTGCTGATGATAAATGTCTCCAGAAATGGAACACTGCTATCTGATTAACCCTTTCCTCCACAGGTACACCTTTATTGCATGGGCGAACAGGGTATATCCAGATTAGTGGCACATCCGTGCCGCCTGATCAGGATCTAAACTGTTTGCTTTTTGTTTCATTAGATTATTTCTGACCAAAATGTGACCGGTGCAGATCCTGATCAGATGACACGGATGTGCCGGTTGATCTGGATATACATTGGTCACACATGCATAAAAACACGTATATATGGAGGAAAGTGTTAACTGATCTGCAGAATTTGATCTGTCTAAAAGGTTGATATCTTGTATTATAAAAATTAACAGTTGACTTTTTAATTTTCCTTTCGTCTAATTTGATGGAGACAAAATCATTGTAGAAATGATTGGAAAAATTAAATATGCGTAAGAGTATAAACCACATTCAAGGAACACAGCCTCCCATCAAAGTATAACAAACAAGCAGACAAGAAAAGAGCTTGGATTTATCATAAGATCAGTAACAAAACAGACAACACAAATGATTAACCGAATTGAGAACCTGAGAGGTTACCATCTTGGAATCGTCACTGTGGGTTTAAACCAGCTTCTAGCGAGAACCAACCTTACACAAACAAGTTGCTTTAGTAAATTAACACAAAGATACCCACCTGCTTGTAATGTTGCATGCAAAAGCACAAAATCACATAAAATATATAAAATATGGCACTGTCAATCAATGACTTCACTGTGACCTGAACATCTGGTGTAATATCAGGTAGACCATAAATGACAGAAATGAAAGAAGTTGATCAAGCTTCTATGTTCATGTTTCAAGATGTCCTAAAGTTGGAAATTGTGATGTAACTACCTTAATATTGCACCCGAATGCATCACCATTTCTGAAAACAGGCGCGTAGGAGCAGGGGCCGCAGGAGCCACGACCGCGGCCCCAACATTTGATTTCGTCGAGGCCCTGGCGACCAAGGCTTCAAAAATAAAATGAATCTTTTGCGCCTGGGCAATTCTATTAGCAGTAAACTCGAACCATACGATTGTTGTCTTTTGACTGGAAATCGTTATTGGTTTAGCTAATACACAGTCAAGTGTTCACATCAAGGAAACGGTGATGTGTCGGGGGTTGCCTTAGGGTGTTAAAGCCACGGTTGAGCTATTCACAGTTAAATGTATAAGTAGCACGAAACAATGTCGATTTATAAGACCATAATCGGCTAAGTAAAAGAAGTGGATAATTTTGAGCGCTCGAAAATTAATAATATGTATTTAATTTTAAAAAAATTAACTTTATTTCCTAAGGAACATTTAGTAAATATATATGACATTAATACCATTATAACATTTAGTAAATTTATATGACATTATAACTGATGCATCTTTTGTTATCCGATCTGTGTACCCGTGACTTTTGCATATAGAGATCTATATAGTATAGAAATATAGAAAGAATAGATGTTTAAGTTATGAACTGTGATCTTATTGCAGTATTTAATTTCTCGAAATCTGATGATTGACATGTTTCATATACACCAATAGCTACATAAAATTTTTGTATATAATAAGTAACTTATTAGCGCTAAAATATCAGTGCTATGCTGCCAAAATCATCTCTGCCGCGGCCCCAATGTTCAAATCGATACTACCCGCCTGGAAAATCTTGCATTCAACCCTGCTATGTTATCTCAAAAGCCCCAACCACCATCAAACAAGCAAAGAGATAAGCAGAGCAATCAAATGTATATAAAACATAGATATACTATAACTTTGCACAAATCATGACCGGAATGTCATAGAATAAAGATCAAGGTCACATGCACTGTAACCTTGACTTTTATCATATCTGATAAGATTGTTTCGTGTCTGGGGAAATTCTTCTTTATGATTTAAGGGAATTTAAAATAACTAGGCAGAAGTGATGACCTAATGAAGTATCACATGGAAGAGAAATTTCACCTAGATTAAAGATAAATGTCACAAACATTGTCCTGTTCAGAAGTTAAGTGAAGAGTCAATGACCATATCATTACAACAAAATGGTTCTTTTGTTCAAATAAAGTAGGAGGTTTTGACGTTTGAGCACAAGTTTACACAGTTGTTATCATTAAATAGTTTAGCCATTCACATTGAAGCAGTCTTGTACTGAGAGTCCACCGAAACCAGTACGGGGTACGGCATTTAGCACTAGCTCTGGAGTTGCATGCCCCTTGATACTAACAACGCCAGGAACCAAAAATTTTGGAGTTTGTTTTGATGAGAGAAAATATTAGCGTATAACAAATACATCATCACGTGTATCAATAAGTAAGGAAGAAACAAATATATGTTGTAGCCTGAACTTTTACAGTAAATAGTGTCCTGTTGTATAATGGCGCGTGCCCTTACTTCATGCTTCAGAGACTCCATGCAAAAAAATTATCTTGTTGCCAGACATTTTCCAAACATTTACAGATTTTTAAGACAAAAACACCTCCCTACACTACAGTCAACAATATCAGTATTTTAGGGTTTACACTAGACATGCCCATAGTTGATTTGTTTTCGTGATGGATATGTGTCATCAGTCCATTACCGTTGCTTATTTATCTTATTCATTACCACAAAAATTCAGTACACTAACATGGATTTTTATGGTTTTTTTTGTCAATTGTTCATAGAAGATGTCAAAGCTATTGAGGTAGGTTGCACTGGGTTATATGGCTGATTTCTAAACAGATTTCCTATTGGACAAGGTTTTAGCAAAGTATATTTTTATGGAAGTGTCTCCTCGACCGGGCGGTCCAGGAGACTCAGAGTCTCCTCGACCGGCTGCTGACTTCCATTGTTTAGACCGGAGCCGGTTGAGGACAGTCCTATGTGTATATTATCCTTGACCGGCTCCGGTCTAAACAACGGAAGTCGATACTTCCTTACAATCGATAATTTAATCGCATTTTAAAATGTTGTTTGAACTTTTGTGAAATAAATACAATACTAACATTTATCTAGGCAAAAGTTTAGTTAATAGCATGTTGCTGTTATACTGATTTTTAAATTTTCATATTTATTAGGGATGTATTTAGTTAATCAATTGACGGCATTTTAAAACGGTTAACCTGTTATGATTTTGGTAAGGGTAACCACATAGAGACTAAGAAACGCAGATATTTTATAAAATTGGTGGCAGCTACTTTCATACTTTTCAATTTATTATGTTTGCTGTAATCGACACATACTTTTTGACAGCTACATGTAGATTCACGATCATGTGGATTTACTTGGGCTGATTTCACACATCCCGGCAGGAAGGGACTGTAGACTGACACGTTGTTTAATCATGTCAAAACTTATAGTCAAATATCTGCCAACTAACTACAGCCTTCACTATAAGTGAAACTATCAAAATGATTGTGAGCGAGAAATCTTCAGTCATTTCAATCTTAGAATATTTTAGCGTCTGTTTGCTTGCACTAGATGTACGCTAAAAATCTTTTTACAACCGTCTGTCACAAAATGCCTCAACATGCATCTGGATTATTAGCGTTTTACTCCAAAAAGTGGAAATAAAAAAGTGGTCATTGAAGGCATGTAATCTTTATTCACAGGTGAATATGTTCTTTTAATCACAAATACAGGGTCGTTATCCACATGTGGTCTTAAATTTCAGTTGGTTGTCAGCGTACAGTACACGCAGCGCGGATTTATTTTTTTCCGCTCATCCCCGCGATTTTTTTCATCGCGGACTGAGTAATTTTCGTTCCCCGCAATACGCGGACTTCCACTCGTCACCGTGATCGTGTAAATTCATCACGGTGATAAGCGGATGCCTCTAGGCAATCATTTACCGCCGCGATGTCGCGGAGGATCCGCCGAGGTAAATCGCGCGAACGTGGTTGCATTTTTACGAACAACAAAGTAAAACAATTATTATTTACCGAACCCTTACATATTCCTTCATTTAAAATATATCCTGATCTTTAATTTATCGCTTTTATCAGATTTCAGTAATTATTGCATCACACAAGCTTAAAATGACACGCGCACACTACCAGGTAGATCAAACGTTTTTATAGTATAGCCGAAATAAACACGGATGGTTGTTTCGAGCCGACGTCGTCTTTTGAAGTCAAACGTTTTAGATCAAACGTTTTTATAGCAATGCCGAAATAAACACGGATGGATGTTTCGAGCCGACGACGTCTTTTGAAGTCGCGTTTGATGTTCGGCGGTATCGATTTTTTTGCCTCCATACCAAATACTCAGCATGGTCATGTTTTTGTAAGGGATACATGCGGTTTTTATAATTAACGGCTGTTTTTCAAATTATGCGGTTTATATAATTATGTAATAATTAAAGATAAATGGAATAAAATGCGGATTTTGTAAGAACCGACACAACCATCAAGGTAATTATTTTAACTTATTTAAATCATGCAAACTGGCTTTTACCAGTGTTTTACGTTTAATGGAAAAAGTGGGGTCCACAAATCGATTGCGTTTTATTTAATTACACGTTATATCAGATTGAGTACTTCAAGAAAAACGTGTATCGGTAATCACAGCGACCGTAATGTGTGAAAAACTCTGAAAGCCAGATGACATGTTTAAGATTCCCTTGGTAAAATCAGTGTCACCCTTAATTGGCAGCTTGGTCTCACCTGTCAAAGAGGGTATGTCACTTGACTAAGGTGTGAAAACTGAAAGCATGATGCAATGTTTGAGATTCTTATGGAATGTTTGACAAGATATTGAGATGACACGGTCGACTCAAATTTTATTTAAAACTCGCACATTTTGGTCAGAAGTCATTCCCGCGTACACATGTAATTTCTTGTAAATAAGAAATTTAAATAAATCGGTGCTTGAATGTGCGTCCGCGTTGGTTCGCGGAACGTCACCGGGAATCCCCGGCGATGTCGCGCTGATAAATTTTTATTACCCCCAGCAAAGCTGTGTCCGCGCCGATACGCGGACAAAATGATAATCCTGGTGGAATCGCGATGGCCTCCAAGAGCTTGGCCGCGGTGATTTTCCCCCCAAACGAAATACCGTCCGCGGTGGTAGCGCGGAATCTGTTGAATCCGCGCTGCGTGTACTGTAGGTTGAACTGTATTTATCCCACTGACTGATTTTAAGCACTCATTTACCTGTGAACAAAGACAACCTGTCTTCAAAGACCAATTTGGAGTTCTCTCTTGAATGTTCTTATAAGACATGTTTGACAATGCATGAAACTTGGATGAAAATCTTTTATTTCGAGAAAGGATGAACACGTGACATACAATTTACAAATGTGAGTATAACACTTAAACTTCATTTTTGAATACTAAACAGTTTTGATAACTGTAAACAAAGATCATTTTTATGGGTATCCTTTTATCCTAATGTAAGTAACTCCTCATGTGAGTAATAACTAAAAATATGTGTTTTGATTGTATTATATAGTGCAAAAATTTGATAAAATTTCGGCTTGCAATTGAGCATTTTAATAGTCGTGCGTGATCTCCGCGATGCATATGACAAAATTTTATAAGGTACATACCTCATTTGTTTTTTCCATCCCCGTATGATTGAAATTTCCTATTCGCTAAACTTAATTTCCTTATTGAAGTTTTTTCTTTGGAGCCCGCGCTTTGGCTGCATCAACTGATCTTGAATCTATTTTGTACAACTTCATATTTTCTCCAATTTGAAATTTGATAGACATTTTGTACTGGTGGATGTAAATTCTGGGAAAAACTTTAGCACTAATAATACATTCTGACATACATGCTTATTACGAATACGAAATATGATTCCAATCTGGAATCAACACAGAATAATTGTGCAATATGAAATTATGTCTCCCCCCCTCTTGGGGAGACATATTGTTTTTGCCCTGTCCGTCTGTCCGTCAGTCCGTCTGTCACACTTCGTTTCCGCTCAATTACTCGAGTACCCTTTGACCCAGAGCCTTCAAACTTCATAGGGTGATAGCCCTTATTGAGTAGAAGAACCCTATTGATTTTGGGGTCAGTAGGTCAAAGGTCAAGGTCACAGTGACCCAAAGAGTGAAAACCATTTCCGCTCAATAACTCGAGTACCCTTTGACCCAGAGCCTCCAAACTTCATAGGGTGATAGCCCTTATTGAGTAGAAGAACCCTATTGATTTTGGGGTCAGTAGGTCAAAGGTCAAGGTCACAGTGACCCGAAGAGTGAAAACCGTTTCCGCTCAATAACTCAAGTACCTTTTGACCCAGAGCCTTCAAACTTCATAGGATGACAGCCCTTTAGTGAGTAGAAGAACCCTATTGGTTTTGGGGTCAGTAGGTCAAAGGTCAAGGTCACAGTGACCCGAAGAGTGAAAACCGTTTCCGCTCAATAATTTGAGTACCCTTTGACCCAGAGCCTTCAAACTTCATAGGGTGATAGCCCTTATTGAGTAGAAGAACCCTACTGATTTTGAGGTCAGTAGGTCAAAGGTCAAGGTCACAGGGGCCTGAAGAGTGAAAACCGTTTCCGCTCAATAATTCGAGTACCCTTTGACCCAGATCCTTCAAACTTCATAGGATGACAGCCCTTATTGAGTAGAAGAACCCTATTGATTTTGAAGTCAGTAGGTCAAAGGTCAAGGTCACAGGGGCCCGAAGAGTCAAAACCGTTTCTGCTCCATAACTTGAGTACCCTTTGACCCAGGTACTTCAAACTTCATAGGTTGATAGCCATTATAGAGTAGAAGAACCCTATTGATTTTGGGGTCAGTAGGTCAGTGGTCAAGGTCACAGGGGCCTGAAGAGTGATATACCCAGGATTTTTAGAAGGGTTGTCACTGGTTTTCTTTGGAATTTTAGCGGGCGAAATATTAAGATCATTTAACTAACAAATTGTTTTATATATTTAAACCACTGTATTTTTTTAATACTGCTGTAGGATTTTAGAAGGCAGTGAAATAAACCAGGGCACTTTAAAGCTGTGTGCTTCAAACACAGTTTATATCATATGTATTCCTGGATGAATTTAAGCTTAACTTTTACTCTTAATGGATAAAGGTGAACTCAAAATATTGTCTTCTTTGAATTTTCATTCACAAAACTGAATAAAAAACGGCAAATATGGAATAGTTCTAGATTAAGTCCCCAGTGTCTGTTCCACATTTAGCAACAGCAGGCTTTTATCCGTCATCATTGGAATTTCCTTCCAAATACAACCAATCAGTCTGTTAACAGTTAAGATAAAACATAAAATAAAAATACTATTGGTGATATTTCCTGAGTTACCATGTATTAACATTTCTGATGTTAAATGGATGTGCAGGCTGATCTGGATAAGCAGTGGTACAATGTAGCATGTACAAGTTAACAGCTGTATCCATTATGTAAATGGTAAAAGTTCACAGTATTCCAAGGTAATATGAGTGACTAATTATTATATGTTGTTTAACAGTTTCCTCCATAAATACGCATTTTTATGCATGTGCTACCAGTGTAGATCCAGATCAGCCGGCACATCCGTGCTGTCTGATCAGGATCTGCACTTAACACATTTTAGTCAGAAATAACCTAATGAATCAAAAAGCGAACAGTTTAGATCCTGATCAGCGGTACAGATGTGCCGGCTGATCTGGATCTAAACTGTTCGCCTATGCAATACAGATGGAGGAAAGGGTTAAACATAAAAAATCAGTTGTACAATAAACCTTAGGAAGATAACTCTAAATGTTAAAAAACTGATAAAAAGGATTTTATATAAATGTGAAATCATTTTGACAGGCAAGATTTATCACTGAAAAACAAAGTTGAATATCTAGATCATTTACTCCATATATATGGGTTTTTATCACAAATTGCAAACAAAGTAGATCTAGATCAGATGGCACATATGTGCTATCTGATCAAGATCCACACTATTCCCTTCTTGGTCAGAAATACCGTCATTGTCTGAGTATAAGCTGCACTTTTTTTCCAGAATTTGGCAGTAAAATGTTGGGGGTGCGGCTAAAACACAGGTTTGGCTGCTTATACATTGCATTAAGCCATTTTCATCTGTTCCATCAGGTTTAGGGGGTGCGGCTTATACATGAGTGCGGCTTATA